>CAUDMG010002818.1:232500-245000 GCA_958450375.1 Homarus gammarus | reverse complement strand
AAAGATATGTAAACTAACCTGGTCACGTGAGGAGGAATTTCATCACCGTCTGGTTATTGCGTCTTCCCCTCACCTCCCTCCTTTATCCCCTCTTTTCCTCATCTCCTTCTTTATCCCCCCTTCCCCTCACCTCCCTTCTTTATCACTTCTTCCCCTTCCTGAGATGAGGTATTAGTGGTGGCAGTGGTGGTGGTGGTGGTTGGTAGTGGTAGTGGTAGTGGTGGTAGTAGTAGTGGTGGTGGTGGTGGTGGTGGTGGTGGTGGTGGTGGTGGTGGTAGTAGTAGTAGTAGTAGTAGTAGTAGTGGTGGTGGTGGTGGTGGTGGTGAGGTGGTGGTGGTGGTGGTGGTGGTGGTAGTGGTAGTGGTGTAGTAGTGTGGGGGTGGTAGTGGTAGTGGTGGTGGTGGTGGTGGTGGTGGTGGTGGTGGTGGTAGTAGTAGTGGTAGTGGTGGTGGTGGTGGCAGTGGTGGTAGTGGTAGTAGTAGTAGTGGTGGTGGTGGTGGTGGTGGTAGTGGTAGTGGTGGTGGTGGCAGTGCAGGTGGTGGTGCAGATGGAGATGTCCTGGCAACACGTGTGGGGTCAGGCGGGGTCAGTCAGCCGGGTCAGTGCTCGGCGGTGTGCCCAGCCTGTCTGTCTGTCTGTCTAGGTCTGTGGTGGTGGTGGTGGTGTTGAGAGAGAGAGAGAGAGAGAGAGAGAGAGAGAGAGAGAGAGAGAGAGAGAGAGAGAGAGAGAGAGAGAGAGAGAGAGAGAGAGAGAGAGAGAGAGAGTTGTTGCCTTTTCAGTAATTTTAAAGGCAATATTTTTTTCAGATCCCAAGACTAAAAAAAAAAAAATAAAAAAAAAATAAAATACAATCGAGTGTCCAGGTGAGGTTGGAGCTGTGTGTCTCTCCAGAACAGAAAGACATAATTAGACACACCTGCTTGAGTACCGACGGCTAGGTATACACTACCCAGAGTGTCCCGTACAGGTATACAGTCAGGGAGGCGGGGAGGTGACGACTCTAATTAATCCCTACTTGTACTGAAGGATTCCAGCTTTACACCCTTGACTAGGTACCTGTTGCCTTGTAGGGGGAGGGGAGGGGAAGGGGAGGGGAGACAGGAGGGGGAGGGGAGGGGAGACAGGAGGGGGAAGGGAGGGGAGGGGCCATAAGACGTTCCCCCAGCTTGTCTCCCCCACCCCCGTCAGTCGGTCACTCTCCCTTAAGAACAGGTCTTATTAGTGAAACTTTTTATTCATCTTCCGCGTGTAGGTCTGTCTAAGTCTGCTGAGTATGATGACTTAACCCCTTGAGTATGATGACTTAACCCCTTGAGTGTGATGACTTAACCCCTTGAGTATGATGACTTAACCCCTTGAGTATGATGACTTAACCCCTTGAGTATGATGACTTAACCCCTTGAGTATGATGTCTTAACCCCTTGAGTATGATGACTTAACCCCTTGAGTGTGATGACTTAACCCCTTGAGTATGATGACTTAACCCCTTGAGTATGATGACTTAACCCCTTGAGTATGATGACTTAACCCCTTGAGTATGATGTCTTAACCCCTTGAGTATGATGACTTAACCCCTTGAGTATGATGACTTAACCCCTTGAGTATGATGTCTTAACCCCTTGAGTATGATGACTTAACCCCTTGAGTATGATGTTTTAACCCCTTGAGTATGATGTCTTAACCCCTTGAGTATGATTACTTAACTCCTTGGATTAACCCGATGGATTAAGTCGTTGTTCTCAAGGTGACTGATTACTAAGGAAACAGAGGCTAGGTGAAGGTTCGCTGTACTCGTGTTGGCATGCGAGTACAGCCAGTTACTGTATAACTGGTAGACGTCCTGTGAAATTAACCTAACTCTAACATGACTTAACCAAAACTAACCTGTCGTAATCTAATCTAACTTAACCTTAACCTAACCGAACCTAAACTAATTTAACCTAACCTAACCCGTCCCCCAGGTCGCGATAGGTGAAACAATCTGGAACTAATCTTCACCTGATTCGCACAGTAAACAATATTTCACACAAAAAAAATAGATAATTAATATATGAATAACAATAGATATAAGAAGGAAAAGTATAAACAAAAGAAGGAAAAGTATAAACGAAAGAAGGAAAATATAGACGCCAGGTAACCTAACTAAACGACTTAGACGAGCTCAAAATTACTACCCCAAATCACGTCGATAAAGAAAGCAATTAACTCCTCTGCCTCAAACTCACCCAAAAACACTTAAAAATATGAAGAATAAATACACAAACAGACACTAAACCAATGAATAACGACTAAAACACACACACAAAAAATTCGTAAATGAGATTAAAACAAGAGTGATTTATTTTGTTTATTTTTTTATTGTTTTTAGACTCGTGTCCCCTCCCTACCCGGCAGCGTGAGCGGGAAGGGTAGACGCGGGTGGCGGGCGTAGGAGCAATAGACCAGCCAGCCTGCCAGCCAGCCAACACGTGCGGATTTAAAGAGGACCTCAAACCAGGGGATTGGGGGAGGGGGGTAGGGAGGGAGGAAGGGGAGAGAGGCGGAAGAGGGGAAGGGATAGGTTCAGATGTGTCCCTTGGTGGTGGAGAGAGAGGAAGAAGAGGAAGGGGAGAGAGGAGGAGGAGGATTGGTGAGTTGTGTGTGTGGTGATGAAAGGAGGAGGAGGAGGAAGGAAGGAAGAAGGAAAGGGTAAGGGATTAGCCAGGAGAGGAACAGGTTGGAGGGGAGAAGGAAGAATTAAAGAAGAGATGAAGAGGATGGAGCAGAGGAAGAAAGGGAGAGAAGAGGGAAGCAGGTAGAAGAAGAAAAAGATTGGGAGGGAAGGAAGAGAGAGAGAGAGAGAGAGAGAGAGAGAGAGAGAGAGAGAGAGAGAGAGAGAGAGAGGTAATCCCCAGAAGTTGTATTTCAACTTTTTAACTTTCAGATGCACAATATTATGAAACACTCCCAGCACTGTGTCAGCTCCCAGCACTGTATCAGCTCCCAGCACTGTGTCAACTCCCAGCACTGTGTCAGCTCCCAGCACTGTGTCCGCTCCCAGCACTGTGTCAGCTCCTAGCACTGTGTCAGCTCCCAGCACTGTGTCAGCTCCCAGCACTGTGTCAACTCCCAGCACTGTGTCAGCTCCCAGCACTGTGTCAGCTCCCAGCACTGTATCAGCTCCCAGCACTGTATCAGCTCCCAGCACTGTGTCAGCTCCCAGCACTGTGTCAGCTCCCAGCACTGTCAGCTCCCAGCACTGTGTCAGCTCCCAGCACTGTGTCAGCTCCCAGCACTGTGTCAGCTCCCAGAACTGTATCAGCTCCCAGCACTGTGTCAGCTCCCAGCACTGTGTCAGCTCCCAGCACTGTGTCAGCTCCCAGCACTGTGTCAGTTCCCAGCACTGTGTCAGCTCCCAGCACTGTGTCAGCTCCCAGCACTGTGTCAGCTCCCAGCACTGTGTCAGCTCCCAGCACTGTGTCAGCTCCCAGCACTGTGTCACCTCCCAGCACTGTGTCACCTCCCAGCACTGTGTCAGCTCCCAGCACTGTGTCAGCTCCCAGCACTGTGTCACCTCCCAGCACTGTGTCAGCTCCCAGCACTGTGTCAGCTCCCAGCACTGTGTCAGCTCCCAGCACTGTGTCAACTCCCAGCACTGTGTCAACTCCCAGCACTGTGTCAGCTCCCAGCACTGTGTCAGCTCCCAGCACTGTGTCAACTCCCAGCACTGTGTCAGCTCCCAGCACTGTGTCAGCTCCCAGCACTGTGTCAGCTCCCAGCACTGTGTCAGCTCCCAACACTGTGTCAGCTCCCAGCACTGTGTCAACTCCCAGCACTGTGTCAGCTCCCAGCACTGTGTCAGCTCCCAGCACTGTGTCAGCTCCCAGCACTGTGTCAACTCCCAGCACTGTGTCAGCTCCCAGCACTGTGTCAGCTCCCAGCACTGTGTCAGCTCCCAGCACTGTGTCAGCTCCCAGCACTGTATCAGCTCCCAACACTGTGTCAGCTCCCAGCACTGTGTCAACTCCCAGCACTGTGTCAGCTCCCAGCACTGTGTCAGCTCCCAGCACTGTGTCAGCTCCCAGCACTGTGTCAGCTCCCAGCACTGTGTCAACTCCCAGCACTGTGTCAACTCCCAGCACTGTGTCAGCTCCCAGCACTGTGTCAGCTCCCAGCACTGTGTCAGCTCCCAGCACTGTGTCAGCTCCCAACACTGTGTCAGCTCCCAGCACTGTGTCAGCTCCCAGGACTGTGTCAGCTCCCAGCACTGTGTCAGCTCCCAGAACTGTATCAGCTCCCAGCACTGTGTCAGCTCCCAGCACTGTGTCAGCTCCCAGCACTGTGTCAGCTCCCAGCACTGTGTCAACTCCCAGCACTGTGTCAACTCCCAGCACTGTGTCAGCTCCCAGCACTGTGTCAGCTCCCAGCACTGTATCAGCTCCCAGCACTGTATCAGCTCCCAACACTGTGTCAGCTCCCAGCACTGTGTCAGCTCCCAGCACTGTGTCAGCTCCCAGCACTGTGTCAGCTCCCAGCACTGTGTCAGCTCCCAGCACTGTATCAGCTCCCAGCACTGTGTCAACTCCCAGCACTGTGTCAGCTCCCAGCACTGTGTCAGCTCCCAGCACTGTGTCAGCTCCCAGCACTGTGTCAGCTCCCAGCACTGTGTCAGCTCCCAGCACTGTGTCAACTCCCAGCACTGTATCAGCTCCCAGCACTGTATCAGCTCCCAGAACTGTGTCAGCTCCCAGCACTGTATCAGCTCCCAGCACTGTATCAGCTCCCAGCACTGTGTCAGCTCCCAACACTGTGTCAGCTCCCAGCACTGTGTCAGCTCCCAACACTGTGTCAGCTCCCAGCACTGTGTCAGCTCCCAGCACTGTGTCAGCTCCCAGCACTGTGTCAACTCCCAGCACTGTGTCAGCTCCCAGCACTGTGTCAGCTCCCAGAACTGTGTCAGCTCCCAGCACTGTGTCAGCTCCCAGCACTGTGTCAACTCCCAGCACTGTATTAGCTCCCAGCACTCAGCCAGATAAGTTATCCTCCCTAACTTATGTAAAAACACCTCTAACTGGCTCCCTTTAACTCCTAGAGGACGTGGTTTAACTCCTAGAAGACGTGGTTTAAATTCCTAGTGGACGTGGTTTAACTCCTAGTGGACGTGGTTTAACTCCTAGCGGACGTGGTTTAACTCCCAGAAGACGTGGTTTAACTACTTCAAAACATGGTTTAACTCCTTAGGGCGTGGTTCAACTCCTGGAGGATTAGGTTAAGAATCATCGTCCTTAATCTGCTATAGACAAAACCATCGTCCGTAAAGGTATTAATATTACACCTTAAATCATAAGAACATAAGAACATAAGAATGGAGGAAACTGCAGCGGGCCTATTGGTCCATACTGGGCAGTCCCATTTACACCCAACCCCTATTGCTCATATAAGCGTCCAACCTATGTTTGAAGCTATCCAGTGTATTCGAGTTAATGATGATCGTCCATAAAGGATTGTTGAATATAAGGTATGATGATTATAGCTTAAATCATCATCATTAGTATCATAGCTTAAATCATCATCCTTTGTATTATAGCTTAAATCATCATCCTCATAAAATGTTAAGAAACAACTCCAGAAAATGTTGGTTAAAATGACATCAAAATTGCACTGGAGACTCGACGATAACCTAACCTAACCTAACCTATCCTATCCCGCAGGTAAGGAGGACACTATTATCATAAGGTGTGTATTGTGGGTGGTCGTGGAGGATGACAGGTAAATATGTGCCGTTTAGCTCCTCCACTAAGACTTAGGCACAGTGCCACGTGATGACAGGTACTCAGTCACCTCCCCCACTAGGCACTTCGTCACCTCCCCACTAGGCACTACCGTCACCTACCCACTAGGCACTACCGTCACCCCCACCACCAGGCACTGTCACCCGTGTAAACATGAGATAGGACCACACAGGAAGCTACAAAATCATACGGGACTCAGTGATCAATCGGAAACCCACACGATCATACGGGCATACAAGGTCCGTTCCCCCGTGTACCTAAGTGTGGCCAATGCAAGATCGTCTCTCTGCCTCACATCGATCCAGGTCTGCGTTCTAACCCCCCCCCCTCACCCCCTCCTCACCCCCTTCTCACCCCCCATAAACCCAATGTACCCACTGTACCCCAGACGGACCAAGGCCAAATTAGGTCAAGTTTAGAGTGTCACAACATAAAGGTAAACGAAGGTAAGAACGAAGAGTATATACAGGTGAGGTCCTCGTCCAGGTAAGGTAGAGGGCAGGTAAGGTAGAGGGCAGGTAAGGTAGAGGGCAGGTAAGGTAGAGAGCAGGTAAGGTAGAGGGCAGGTAAGGTAGAGGGCAGGTAAGGTAGAGGGCAGGTAAGGTAGAGAGCAGGAAAGGTAGAGGGCAGGTAAGGTAGAGGGCAGGTAAGGTAGAGAGCAGGAAAGGTAGAGGGCAGGTAAGGTAGAGGGCAGGTAAGGTAGAGGGCAGGTAAGGTAGAGGGCAGGTAAGGTAGAGGGCAGGTGAGGTAGAGGGCAGGTAAGGTAAAGGCAGGTGAGGTAGAGGGCAGGTAAGGTAGAGGGCAGGTAAGGTAGAGGGCAGGTAAGGTAGAGGGCAGGTAAGGTAGAGGGCAGGTAAGGTAGAGGGCAGGTAAGGTAGAGGGCAGGTGAGGTAGAGGGCAGGTAAGGTAAAGGCAGGTGAGGTAGAGGGCAGGTAAGGTAGAGGGCAGGTAAGGTAGAGGGCAGGTAAGGTAGAGGGCAGGTAAGGTAGAGGGCAGGTAAGGTAGAGAGCAGGAAAGGTAGAGGGCAGGTAAGGTAGAGGGCAGGTAAGGTAGAGGGCAGGTAAGGTAGAGGGCAGGTAAGGTAGAGGGCAGGGAAGGTAGAGGGCAGGTAAGGTAGAGGGCAGGGAAGGTAGAGGGCAGGTAAGGTAGAGGGCAGGTAAGGTAGAGGGCAGGGAAGGTAGAGGGCAGGTAAGGTAGAGGGCAGGGAAGGTAGAGGGCAGGTAAGGTAGAGGGCAGGGAAGGTAGAGGGCAGGTAAGGTAGAGGGCAGGGAAGGTAGAGGGCAGGTAAGGTAGAGGGCAGGTAAGGTAGAGGGCAGGTAAGGTAGAGGGCAGGGAAGGTAGAGGGCAGGTAAGGTAGAGGGCAGGTAAGGTAGAGGGCAGGTAAGGTAGAGGGCAGGTAAGGTAGAGGGCAGGTGAGGTAGAGGGCAGGTAAGGTAGAGGGCAGGTAAGGTAGAGGGCAGGTGAGGTAGAGGGCAGGTGAGGTAGAGGGCAGGTAAGGTAGAGGGCAGGTAAGGTAGAGGGCAGGTGAGGTAGAGGGCAGGTGAGGTAGAGGGCAGGTAAGGTAGAGGGCAGGTAAGGTAGAGGGCAAGTAAGGTAGAGGGCAGGTAAGGTAGAGGGCAGGTGAGGTAGAGGGCAGGTGAGGTAGAGGGCAGGTAAGGTAGAGGGCAGGTAAGGTAAAGGGCAGGTGAGGTAGAGGGCAGGTAAGGTAGAGGGCATGTAAGGTAGAGGGCAGGTAAGGTAGAGGGCAGGTAAGGTAAAGGGCAGGTAAGGTAAAGGGCAGGTGAGGTAGAGGGCAGGTAAGATAGAGGGCAGGTAAGGTAGAGGGCAGGTAAGGTAGAGGGCAGGTAAGGTAGAGGGCAGGTAAGGTAGAGGGCAGGTAAGGTAGAGGGCAGGTAAGGTAGAGGGCAGGTGAGGTAGAGGGCAGGTGAGGTAGAGGGCAGGTGAGGTAGAGGGCAGGTGAGGTAGAGGGCAGGTAAGGTAAAGGCAGGTAAGGTAGAGGGCAGGTAAGGTAGAGGGCAGGTAAGGTAGAGGGCAGGTAAGGTAGAGGGCAGGTGAGGTAGAGGGCAGGTGAGGTAGAGGGCAGGTGAGGTAGAGGGCAGGTGAGGTAGAGGGCAGGTAAGGTAGAGGGCAGGTAAGGTAGAGGGCAGGTAAGGTAGAGGGCAGGTAAGGTAGAGGGCAGGTAAGGTAGAGGGCAGGTGAGGTAGAGGGCAGGTAAGGTAGAGGGCAGGTAAGGTAGAGGGCAGGTAAGGTAGAGGGCAGGTAAGGTAGAGGGCAGGTAAGGTAGAGGGCAGGTAAGGTAGAGGGCAGGTAAGGTAGAGGGCAGGTGAGGTAGAGGGCAGGTAAGGTAGAGGGCAGGTAAGGTAGAGGGCAGGTGAGGTAGAGGGCAGGTGAGGTAGAGGGCAGGTAAGGTAGAGGGCAGGTAAGGTAGAGGGCAGGTAAGGTAGAGGGCAGGTAAGGTAGAGGGCAGGTAAGGTAGAGGGCAGGGAAGGTAGAGGGCAGGTAAGGTAGAGGGCAGGGAAGGTACAGGGCAGGTAAGGTAGAGGGCAGGTAAGGTAGAGGGCAGGTAAGGTAGAGGGCAGGGAAGGTAGAGGGCAGGTAAGGTAGAGGGCAGGTAAGGTAGAGGGCAGGTAAGGTAGAGGGCAGGTAAGGTAGAGGGCAGGTAAGGTAGAGGGCAGGTAAGGTAGAGGGCAGGTGAGGTAGAGGGCAGGTAAGGTAGAGGGCAGGTAAGGTAGAGGGCAGGTGAGGTAGAGGGCAGGTGAGGTAGAGGGCAGGTAAGGTAGAGGGCAGGTAAGGTAGAGGGCAGGTGAGGTAGAGGGCAGGTGAGGTAGAGGGCAGGTAAGGTAGAGGGCAGGTAAGGTAGAGGGCAGGTAAGGTAGAGGGCAGGTAAGGTAGAGGGCAGGTGAGGTAGAGGGCAGGTGAGGTAGAGGGCAGGTAAGGTAGAGGGCAGGTAAGGTAAAGGGCAGGTGAGGTAGAGGGCAGGTAAGGTAGAGGGCAGGTAAGGTAGAGGGCAGGTAAGGTAGAGGGCAGGTAAGGTAAAGGGCAGGTAAGGTAAAGGGCAGGTGAGGTAGAGGGCAGGTAAGGTAGAGGGCAGGTAAGGTAGAGGGCAGGTAAGGTAGAGGGCAGGTAAGGTAGAGGGCAGGTAAGGTAGAGGGCAGGTAAGGTAGAGGGCAGGTAAGGTAGAGGGCAGGTGAGGTAGAGGGCAGGTGAGGTAGAGGGCAGGTGAGGTAGAGGGCAGGTGAGGTAGAGGGCAGGTAAGGTAAAGGCAGGTAAGGTAGAGGGCAGGTAAGGTAGAGGGCAGGTAAGGTAGAGGGCAGGTAAGGTAGAGGGCAGGTGAGGTAGAGGGCAGGTGAGGTAGAGGGCAGGTGAGGTAGAGGGCAGGTGAGGTAGAGGGCAGGTAAGGTAGAGGGCAGGTAAGGTAGAGGGCAGGTAAGGTAGAGGGCAGGTAAGGTAGAGGGCAGGTAAGGTAGAGGGCAGGTGAGGTAGAGGGCAGGTAAGGTAGAGGGCAGGTAAGGTAGAGGGCAGGTAAGGTAGAGGGCAGGTAAGGTAGAGGGCAGGTAAGGTAGAGGGCAGGTAAGGTAGAGGGCAGGTAAGGTAGAGGGCAGGTGAGGTAGAGGGCAGGTAAGGTAGAGGGCAGGTGAGGTAGAGGGCAGGTGAGGTAGAGGGCAGGTAAGGTAGAGGGCAGGTAAGGTAGAGGGCAGGGAAGGTAGAGGGCAGGTAAGGTAGAGGGCAGGGAAGGTAGAGGGCAGGTAAGGTAGAGGGCAGGTGAGGTAGAGGGCAGGTAAGGTAGAGGGCAGGTGAGGTAGAGGGCAGGGAAGGTAGAGGGCAGGTAAGGTAGAGGGCAGGTGAGGTAGAGGGCAGGTAAGGTAAAGGCAGGTGAGGTAGAGGGCAGGTGAGGTAGAGGGCAGGTAAGGTAGAGGGCAGGTAAGGTAGAGGGCAGGTAAGGTAGAGGGCAGGTGAGGTAGAGGGCAGGTAAGGTAGAGGGCAGGTGAGGTAGAGGGCAGGTAAGGTAAAGGCAGGTAAGGTAGAGGGCAGGTGAGGTAGAGGGCAGGTGAGGTAGAGGGCAGGTAAGGTAGAGGGCAGGTAAGGTAGAGGGCAGGTAAGGTAGAGGGCAGGTAAGGTAGAGGGCAGGTGAGGTAGAGGGCAGGTAAGGTAAAGGCAGGTAAGGTAGAGGGCAGGTGAGGTAGAGGGCAGGTAAGATAAAGGCAGGTGAGGTAGAGGGCAGGTGAGGTAGAGGGCAGGTGAGGTAGAGGGCAGGTAAGGTAGAGGGCAGGTAAGGTAGAGGGCAGGTGAGGTAGAGGGCAGGGAAGGTAGAGGGCAGGTAAGGTAGAGGGCAGGTAAGGTAGAGGGCAGGTAAGGTAGAGGGCAGGTAAGGTAGAGGGCAGGTGAGGTACAGGGCAGGTAAGGTAGAGGGCAGGTAAGGTAGAGGGCAGGTGAGGTAGAGGGCAGGTGAGGTAGAGGGCAGGTAAGGTAGAGGGCAGGTAAGGTAGAGGGCAGGTGAGGTAGAGGGCAGGTGAGGTAGAGGGCAGGTAAGGTAGAGGGCAGGTAAGGTAGAGGGCAGGTAAGGTAGAGGGCAGGTGAGGTAGAGGGCAGGTGAGGTAGAAGGCAGGTGAGGTAGAGGGCAGGTAAGGTAGAGGGCAGGTAAGGTAAAGGGCAGGTGAGGTAGAGGGCAGGTAAGGTAGAGGGCAGGTAAGGTAGAGGGCAGGTAAGGTAGAGGGCAGGTAAGGTAAAGGGCAGGTAAGGTAAAGGGCAGGTGAGGTAGAGGGCAGGTAAGATAGAGGGCAGGTAAGGTAGAGGGCAGGTAAGGTAGAGGGCAGGTAAGGTAGAGGGCAGGTAAGGTAGAGGGCAGGTAAGGTAGAGGGCAGGTAAGGTAGAGGGCAGGTGAGGTAGAGGGCAGGTGAGGTAGAGGGCAGGTGAGGTAGAGGGCAGGTGAGGTAGAGGGCAGGTAAGGTAAAGGCAGGTAAGGTAGAGGGCAGGTAAGGTAGAGGGCAGGTAAGGTAGAGGGCAGGTAAGGTAGAGGGCAGGTGAGGTAGAGGGCAGGTGAGGTAGAGGGCAGGTGAGGTAGAGGGCAGGTGAGGTAGAGGGCAGGTGAGGTAGAGGGCAGGTAAGGTAGAGGGCAGGTAAGGTAGAGGGCAGGTAAGGTAGAGGGCAGGTAAGGTAGAGGGCAGGTGAGGTAGAGGGCAGGTAAGGTAGAGGGCAGGTAAGGTAGAGGGCAGGTAAGGTAGAGGGCAGGTAAGGTAGAGGGCAGGTAAGGTAGAGGGCAGGTAAGGTAGAGGGCAGGTAAGGTAGAGGGCAGGTGAGGTAGAGGGCAGGTAAGGTAGAGGGCAGGTAAGGTAGAGGGCAGGTGAGGTAGAGGGCAGGTGAGGTAGAGGGCAGGTAAGGTAGAGGGCAGGGAAGGTAGAGGGCAGGTAAGGTAGAGGGCAGGGAAGGTAGAGGGCAGGTAAGGTAGAGGGCAGGGAAGGTAGAGGGCAGGTAAGGTAGAGGGCAGGGAAGGTACAGGGCAGGTAAGGTAGAGGGCAGGTAAGGTAGAGGGCAGGTAAGGTAGAGGGCAGGGAAGGTAGAGGGCAGGTAAGGTAGAGGGCAGGTAAGGTAGAGGGCAGGTAAGGTAGAGGGCAGGTAAGGTAGAGGGCAGGTAAGGTAGAGGGCAGGTGAGGTAGAGGGCAGGTAAGGTAGAGGGCAGGTAAGGTAGAGGGCAGGTGAGGTAGAGGGCAGGTGAGGTAGAGGGCAGGTAAGGTAGAGGGCAGGTAAGGTAGAGGGCAGGTGAGGTAGAGGGCAGGTGAGGTAGAGGGCAGGTAAGGTAGAGGGCAGGTAAGGTAGAGGGCAGGTAAGGTAGAGGGCAGGTAAGGTAGAGGGCAGGTGAGGTAGAGGGCAGGTGAGGTAGAGGGCAGGTAAGGTAGAGGGCAGGTAAGGTAAAGGGCAGGTGAGGTAGAGGGCAGGTAAGGTAGAGGGCAGGTAAGGTAGAGGGCAGGTAAGGTAGAGGGCAGGTAAGGTAAAGGGCAGGTAAGGTAAAGGGCAGGTGAGGTAGAGGGCAGGTAAGGTAGAGGGCAGGTAAGGTAGAGGGCAGGTAAGGTAGAGGGCAGGTAAGGTAGAGGGCAGGTAAGGTAGAGGGCAGGTAAGGTAGAGGGCAGGTGAGGTAGAGGGCAGGTGAGGTAGAGGGCAGGTGAGGTAGAGGGCAGGTGAGGTAGAGGGCAGGTAAGGTAAAGGCAGGTAAGGTAGAGGGCAGGTAAGGTAGAGGGCAGGTAAGGTAGAGGGCAGGTAAGGTAGAGGGCAGGTGAGGTAGAGGGCAGGTGAGGTAGAGGGCAGGTGAGGTAGAGGGCAGGTGAGGTAGAGGGCAGGTAAGGTAGAGGGCAGGTAAGGTAGAGGGCAGGTAAGGTAGAGGGCAGGTAAGGTAGAGGGCAGGTAAGGTAGAGGGCAGGTGAGGTAGAGGGCAGGTAAGGTAGAGGGCAGGTAAGGTAGAGGGCAGGTAAGGTAGAGGGCAGGTAAGGTAGAGGGCAGGTAAGGTAGAGGGCAGGTAAGGTAGAGGGCAGGTAAGGTAGAGGGCAGGTGAGGTAGAGGGCAGGTAAGGTAGAGGGCAGGTAAGGTAGAGGGCAGGTGAGGTAGAGGGCAGGTGAGGTAGAGGGCAGGTAAGGTAGAGGGCAGGTAAGGTAGAGGGCAGGGAAGGTAGAGGGCAGGTAAGGTAGAGGGCAGGGAAGGTAGAGGGCAGGTAAGGTAGAGGGCAGGTGAGGTAGAGGG
>CAUDMG010002818.1:195000-225000 GCA_958450375.1 Homarus gammarus | reverse complement strand
CTAATGTTCAGGTGACAACAGGTGTTCAATAAGCTGTGGTGTCTAATGTTCAGGTGATAACAGGTGTTCAATAAGCTGCGGTGTATAATGTTCAGGTGATAACAGGTGTTCAATAAGCTGTGGTGTCTAATGTTCAGGTGACAACAGGTGTTCAATAAGCTGCGGTGTATAATGTTCAGGTGATAACAGGTGTTCAATAAGCTGTGGTGCCTAATGTTCAGGTGATAACAGGTGTTCAATAAGCTGTGATGTTTAATGTTCAGGCGATAACAGGTGTTCAATAAGCTGTGGTGTTTAATGTTCAGGTGATAACAGGTGTTCAATAAGCTGTGGTGTCTAATGTTCAGGTGATAACAGGTGTTCAATAAGCTGTGGTGTTTAATGTTCCGGTGATAACAGGTGTTCAATAAGCTGTGGTGTCTAATGTTCAGGTGATAACAGGTGTTCAATAAGCTGTGGTGTCTAATGTTCAGGTGATAACAGGTGTTCAATAAGCTGTGGTGTCTAATGTTCAGGTGATAACAGGTGTTCAATAAGCTGTGGTGTCTAATGTTCAGGTGATAACAGGTGTTCAATAAGCTGCGGTGTATAATGTTCAGGTGATAACAGGTGTTCAATAAGCTGTGGTGTCTAATGTTCAGGTGATCCCTTACACCGTATACTAAAGCCTCAGGTAACGAGTCAACATTACTGGACAAAAACAGAACCGGACAAAACAATACTGGACAAAAACAGAACCGGACAAAACAATACTGGACAAAAACAGAACCGGACACAAAAGACCCGGACAAAACGTCAAAAATCTCAGTATCAAACAAAACTACCCGAGGTGAACCTGTTGGGCACTACCCAGGATGGCACTGTTTGGCACTACCCGGGACCTAACCTGACGTTTTATCCCAGGAGAGTTTGACCTTTGATGTCTCAGGTGCCATTAAGGTGGGGGCGTCTGACCTGACATTTAGGGCGTGACCTTATCACTTGGTATTGTAGATTCGACCTTATCAGCGTAAGGGCAAAGGGGGACAGAGGGAAAGATAGAATAGGCGGAGTAAAGAGAGAGTGAAAGTGTGAGAGATAGAGAGAGAGAGAGAGAGAGAGAGAGAGAGAGAGAGAGAGAGAGAGAGAGAGATAACATTATACCGTCAACAACAAGAGAAAAACAACAACAACAACAACAGTAGTTTACGTAGTCATTAAGGAATTGAAATAAAAATAAAGTTTTGTGTTTTTACCATTGTGTGACAAGGAATATGCACACACACACACACACACACACACACACACACACACACACAGCATCTTCACCATTAAACATTACATAACACAGAGGTCGTCAGCCCAGGTGCCCACGTCAGCATACACCAACACACTGGCACTGACCTTCCTGCTTTAAGAACTCTCTCTCTCTCTCTCTCTCTCTCTCTCTCTCTCTCTCTCTCTCTCTTTAAGCGTTGGTGTGGCCTGTCTCTCTCTCTCTTGTCCTGTCTCCTTCTGTCTAATCATATTTCGTCGTGTGTTTGTCTGTCTCAAGATATTTTATGATAAAAAAGTGCCCCGATAAAAGTGTGAGACAGACAGACAGACAGACAGACAGACAGACAGCAAGGCTAATGTCAGGTCCTGGTTGGAGGAGGAGAGTAAACAGCTGAAGTACAACCTCGGGTGTATACTGGGACAGGAGGTGACCCCACTCAGGTCATCTGGCACAAAGGGGGCGGGGCTAGTACCAGTTGCAGACACGTCAGCTGAGGTCATAACAGAGGAAGGCTCAGGTGTTTACAGGTGTTTACAATAGTACAGGTGTGTGTGTGTGTGTGTGTGTAAAATTCCCTCACATTACTAAGCGATAAAAAAAGGTTACCAAATGAACCTTCTTGAGACGAAGGCTTCACCCAGACCGCCACTCAATAACTCGTTTCTTCTTCATAATTACGAGAGCCAATTTCCTGTCGACTTTTGAGAGCTCGTAAAATCAGGCACAAACTTTTCCCCTTCTCGACTTCAGGGATTTTGACGATAAAAAACATAACGTTATCTGAAGCTTCATGATGTTATCTGAAGCTTCATGACGTTATCTGAAGCTTTATGACGTTATCTGAAGCTTAATGGCGTTATTTGAAGCTTAATGACGTTATCTGAAGCTTTATGACGTTATCTGAAGCTCCGTGACATTATCTGGAGCTTTATGACGTTATCTGAAGCTTTATGACGTTCTCTGAAGCTTATGTAAACGAGTGAATGACCCCCTCCTTAAGCTTCTCATACAGGAGGAGGGTGGAGGAGTCTGTCTGTCTGCACACACACACACACACACACACACACACACACACACCGCCTAATGTGACTCAGCCAGACACTAACTACAGAAAAGAATTACAATCAATAACTAGATATTTCAACTCTACAGCTGAACTAATTACCCTAACAGCCCTGAAATTACCATTATCATTGACTCTATATCGTCACTGCTTGCTATTAATACCATATGTGAGTTCTTATTGATGAGGTTGTCGGGATCAAGGTGCTGTTGTGGACCCCTTCTCACACATGAACGCGATAGAGTTGATGTCTTACCTTATGTTGTGTGTGATGCAAGTATCTCCCAGATCCTGAAAAATATGAATACTATTAATAAAAAAAAAAATATATATATATCCAAGTAGACAAGTGTAAACAGGTTCTAGTCAATCCATTGTTTACCATGATGAGATGTATTAAGTAAAAATATGTATATGGAGCAAAGTAACATGATGACGAGCTTAAAAGATAGGGAGGAGGAGAAGGAGGGAAGTGAGGAAAGGAAAAGGGAGAGGAGGAGGAGGGAAAAGACTTGGGGAAAGAGGGAATGAGGAAGGGGTGAAGGAGGGAGAGGAGAGGGGAATTATTGATGGAGAGAAGGGAGGGAAGAAAGGAGAGGAAAAATGGATGCACCAATGAAGAGAGAGAGAGAGAGAGAGAGAGAGAGAGAGAGAGAGAGAGAGAGAGAGAGAGAGAGAGAGAGAGAGAGAGAGAGAGAGAGAGAGGAGGTACGGAGGGGAGGGTAAGGTAGGAAAAGATAAATAGAGTGATATGAAGACACACCGATTGATAGATTGACACAGATAAAATAGAATGAGATGGATAGATAAATGAATAGATAGAGAGAAACAGATACACCGAGAGATAAAGATGTACTTAGAGAGAGTGAAAGACAGAGACAGACAGACAGAAACAGACAGAAAGACATACAGACAGACAGAAACAGAGACCAAGTAGATATATGTAATGTGTTGGAGATTGACATTGAAGAGGTGTTGGAGAGAGTGTTGGAGTGACAGTGAGGGAGAAAGGTTGAGGGGGGTGGGGATTACTCATGCAGACCACAAGTCCGTGGGGAGAAGAGGGGTGAGGGGAGAATGAGGGGAGAGGAGGGGTGAGGGAAGAATGAGGGGAGAACAGGGGTGAGGGGAGAATGAGGGGAGAATGAGGGAAGAGGGGTGAGGGGAGAATGAGGGGAGAAGAGAGGTGAGGGGAGAGGAGGGGTGAGGGAAGATGGGGGAGAAGAGGGGTGAGGGGAGAATGAGGGGAGAACAGGGGTGAGGGGAGATGGGGGAGAAGAGGGGTGAGGGGAGAATGAGGGGAAAAGAGGGGTGAGGGGAGAATGAGGGCAGAGGAGGGAGAAGAGGTGTGTGTGTGTGTGTGTGTGTGTGTGTGTGTGTGTGTGTGTGTGTGTGCCAGCAACATGATACTGACTTTATAAATATATTGTGAAAAAAAAATAATAAATACTATGACCTTTGCCAATGGCTTTACTTAACTACTGACCCAACTGCTCACTGTCACCAGCTAAATAAATTGACGTATTGATAGATAGACGGATAGATAGATAGACGGATAGATAATATTAGAGATAGATATAGTATAGATTGATAGATAAACAGAGGTAAGGGAATATTATCTGCAGAGGAATAATGATAATAATATGTTCTAGACTGATAAGGATATGATAGAAATCTCTCTCTCTCTCTCTCTCAGTAGGGAGATTAGATGACCACACCTCCAGCAGACATCCTTCCGTGTGTCACTAAGCTTCACCCCAGACAGGCAGAGATTGAGAAAGGCAGACAGGTAGAGAGGTAGAGGGTGAGACAGGTAGACAGGTAGAGAGTGAGACAGGCAGACAGAGAGCTCCTTGTCCCCTCTTCATTTTTTTTATTTATTTATCTATTGGGCACTCCCCTACATCCTCGTGTAAGGTGAAGCGCAGAAGCGTTTACAGTGCCCAACAGGGAAGCATGCTAATGCTTGCCTTATGTCTCATGAGTTTAGGTCGTAGAAGCCTGAAGAGTCGAGGGCGTAGAAGCCTGAAGAGTCAATGATTTATGTCTAACTAAGTTATTGGAAGTTCCAACAACTTGTCCCTGAATACGAATTCGCAACTTTCGACTTACAGCAGGTACCTACTGTACTGCTAGGTGAACAGGGACGAAGGGGACTAGGAAGAGTGTCCAAACAACTTCCGCCGGCCCGGGAATCGAACCCGTGACATCTTGCTTGCGAGGCAAGAACGGTACCACTCTACCACCAGCTCCCCCCACTCCCCTCTTCATTTGTGATCGATAGGGAAGGTCGCTGCCCCCCTGTCGAAGGTCGAGTGATGGTGTCGACTAAGTGTCATTTTTGATACTGACTGAGATGTTGATGTTGATGGTGGCGGTGGTGGTGTTGATGCTAGTGGTGGCGATGGTGGTGTTAATGCTAGTGGTGGTGGCGGTGGTGGTGTTGATGCTAGTGGTGGTGGTGGTGGCGGTGGTGGTGTTGATGCTAGTGGTGGTGGTGGTGGTGGTGGTGGTGGTGGTGGCGGTGGTAGATGTAGTTGTGGTGGTAGTGGTGGGTAACAGATCGTCAGTGACAGCCTTTAGTCATGGCAAGGTTAGGATAGGTTATGATAGGATAGGTTAAGTTAGGTTTGATGCTCGGCTCCACTCCTCGGTGACAAACTACGAAAACTCGTACACCAGACAAAGGTTCGCCTTCCGTCTGCCTACAGTGGCGTTCTTTACTCGCCAGGCGTCGCTCACCTCACACGTGTGCCGGGACTAATCACTTGGTTTAATGAGCATGTGTCTGTCTCATTTAGCGCGTGTTCGCTTCGTCTCGATTATATGGATTTAAGTCTCTCATTTAGGGCGAATTCTCGGTGATATTGGTTCTTTCTGGTCATTTGTTCTAATCACCCAATCTGCATTCACCGATCAGGCAATCTGCATTAATCAGCAAAGCGCGTGTGACTTAACCATGGGCGGATTCTCATAGGTTCATTGCTTAAATATCGCTCCTAACTGGCGGTAGTGACGTAGGGAGGGATTAACTTATGTTACGCGGGAGGTTAGGTTAGGTTAGGTTAGGTTAGGGTGTAGTGTGGTCTGGCCTCCAGTAGGTGTGTGTGTGTGTGTGGCAAGTTGTGGTGGTGTTGTCTGATTGTCATGCTGTTCAGGGTTAACTCAGCGTGGAGAGGTCTGGTTGAGTCAAGGTGTGGCCCAGCAGGGATGTGGTCAGGGCCGTCGTTCCATGTGGCTGTAGCCTATAACATATTTACCGCCCAAAACCACATTTTTTTTACACAGAAGTAATTTTTTAACGTTGTTGGGGGTATTTTTGACTCCCTGGTCACACTACAACTCTCTCTCGCTCTCTCTATCACCCTCCCTTACTCTCACTCTCGCTCTCTCTATCACCCTCCCTTACTCTCACTCTCATTCTCTCTATCACCCTCCCTCACTCTCTCTCTCTCTATCACCCTCCCTTACTCTCCTCAATCCCCCTACTCTTTCTCTTTTTGTCTCTCTCTCCCTACCTCACTATCACCCTCTCCCTACCTCCCTCACACTCCCTTAACTCTCCATCCCTCTCCTTTAACTCTCCATCCCTCTCCTTTAACTCTCCATCCCTCTCCTTTCGGTATTACACATTACAGTAGACTTAAAAACTAACATATGAACAATAAGGAACCCATAAGATACAGTAAAATAAATACATACAATACAGAATAAATACATATAATACAAAATAAATACATACAATACAAACTAGATACAGGAGGAGGAGGAAGTATTGTAACAGGTCCTCAACGCCGTGATGACCGTCTGTGTGTGAGAGATTATCTAAGAGTTAGTAAACAATTTGGTATTCAGTGTTAGTATTATAGAAGGTTATGTACTGTACAGTGTGTGTGTGTGTGTGTGTGTGTGTGTGTGTGTGTGTGTTTACTTGATGCGTACGTAAACACACACATCAAGGAACTCTGTAAACACAAAACATCAAGTGACTTTATGAACACATGACACCAAAAACAAATAAGGTAACAAGACTCTACCTTGAAGGACGCCATATTTACACTAACTATATAAAGTGATCCAGATACTTTATTATATAACACCTTTGGTCTATATACCTGAAATATTAATTGTTTTAACATGTATCTACACAAACACTTTTAATATATGTGTATTTGTTGTAGTTGTTGGTGTTGGTGGTGTTGTTGTTTTTTGTTGTTGTTGATGGTGTTGTTGTTGTTTTTTGTTGTTGGTGGTGGTGTTGTTGTTGTTATTTACTGATGAACTCTCAAAACACTATCATTAGGAGACATCACTAACAACTGTTTTGTATGAGAGAGAGAGAGAGAGAGAGAGAGAGAGAGAGAGAGAGAGAGAGAGAGAGAGAGAGAGAGAGAGAGAGTACCTTGGCCCACCTCCAGTATATATAAAGTGTGTCATCTTTATGCATAACACCCAAGCACACCTCGCCAGACACCTTCCTCATGTGTATTAATTACTGTCACCCTCACCAAGGTATCCTGGCCTCCACACCTTCCTACCGTCATCATCATCATCACCACGACAGACAGCTACACGGAGAAACAGACCGACAGACAGGCAGAAAAAGAGAGACAGACAGATATAAATACAGACAAATGAGATGTATAGAGAAGAAAGGGAAGACAGATAAAAGAGAGATAGAGATGAAAGAGATAGAGAACGATAGAGAGAAAGAGATAGAGAGATAACAAAGAGATAGAGATAAAAGAGAGCTAGACACACAGACAGACAGATGGGTTCAAATAATACGAAAGAGTTGCAGGGTGGAGGCGAGTCTCCCTGGGGATGTTGCAAGACACTGTGCGTGTGTGTGTGTGTGTTGTTAACTATCCCCCTCCCTACCATCCATGACGTGCTGTGTCTGTTTCTCGCCATGACCCCACACACACACACACACACACACACACACACACACACAAACCAGTAAGACGCACAGAATCATATAAAAAATAACATATTTATTGGTATACGTCCAATGCTTTCAACATAATCAACCGCAAGGCTACACTGCACAACATCAAGACCAAGTGTCCAAGCTTTGCAATATATGTTGAAAAAACCGACAGGAACCCGACACACCTCTATATAACGAGCTTCAAGGCCCTAAGAGGTTATACCACCCTACAGTCAACTGAGGAAACTACGCAATAGGCCTATCAATGCTCCAACACACAATAAACTATGAAACAACCGAGGTCAAGCAAATGGCCTATGCTGATGACCTTACTGGAGCAGGAAAAGTGGAGGACATCAAAAAGTGGTGGAACCTGGTAACATCACGAGGTCCACAAACAGGGTACCACCCAAATGCCAGCAAGTCCTTCCTCACTGTGAAGCCAGAACACCATAATCGGACAAAAGAGGTGTTTAACGGCACTAACTCACCCAATAGTAGTAGTAGTAGTAGTAGTAGTAGTAGTAGTAGTAGTAGTAGTAGTAATGACAGGTATCAAACAAATGGATAATTACACCCCCACCTGACCCCTTACCACGTCTGTAGGTGAGTAAGTCAAAGCTATACACTTAAAAAGCTAAGTTAAAACACCCCAAATCAGCTATTGCATCCGGCTAACTCACCCAGCTGAGGACAAAAATATAGCTTAAAATTATAGCTGAGAAAACGTATAGCTGTCGGTCTTGTGGTGCAAGTGTGATGCAGAATGAGTGTTGCCAAGTTGTGTTCCTACTGGTGCAAGTGTGATGCAGAATGAGTGTTGCCAACTTGTGTTCCTACTGGTGCAAGTGTGATGCAGAATGAGTGTTGCCAACTTGTGTTCCTACTGGTGCAAGTATGATGCAGAATGAGTGTTGCCAACTTGTGTTCCTACTGGTGCAAGTGTGATGCAGAATGAGTGTTGCCAACTTGTGTTCCTACTCTGCCATAGACGTTCATAAAGCTGTACATCTATAGTCCAAAAAATTCTTACTGTTCGTTTATTTATTTTTGTGGTGGTAGTGATGGTTGTTGTGGTTGTTGGTGATTGCTGATGTCACGATATGGTAGTAGTAGTGATAGTTGTCTTAACTGTGGTAGTAGAAATGGTTGTTATTGGTGTAGTTGCTATGTTTGTGGTGGAGGGAGGGAGGGAGGGGGGATCAGTATGCATGGTGAAGGTGTGAGCAGGTGTATATTAATAAGCTAGACAGGTGAGGGTAACGTGTTGCCCACTGCATCAACAACAATCTTACTTACACACACACACACACACACACACACACACACACACACACACACACATACATACACATAAAACATACATACATACATACAAAGAAAAACACACATAAACAAACAAACAAACACACACACACACACACACACACACACACACACACACACACACACAGTTCACAACCTGCCAGAAGACAGTTACAAGATGAATAAACTTATACATACTACAATAACACACATGAATAAATATGCCTGGAGGTCTCTGGCTGTAAAGTGTGTTAAGAGATATGGCCACACACTCTAACACACCGAATCTTGGGCTCTGTTATTCTCGTATCGATCAGTGAAGTTGAGTGAGTGAGTGAGTGAGTGAGTGAGTGAGTGAGTGAGTGTGTTTGTGATTGTTTCTCCAGATTAAGGGAAGGGGAAGAATAAACTCACTACTCCTTTACCAATCACCACCAACACAGTATCACCAACAATCATCACCAACAGTCACCACCAACACTCACCACCAACAGTCACCACCAACACAGTATCACCAACAATCACCACCAACAGTCACCATTAACACTCACCACCAACACTCACCACCAACAGTCACCACTAACACTCCCCAACAACACTCACCACCAACAGTCACCACCAACAGTCACCACTAACACTCACCACCAACACTCACCACCAACAGTCACCACCAACAGTCACCACCAACACTCACCACTAACACTCACCACCAACAGTCACCACCAACACTCACCACCAACAGTCACCACTTACACTCCCCACCAACACTCACCACCAACACTCACCACTAACACTCCCCACCAACACACCACCAACACTCACCACTAACACTCACCACCAACACTCACCACCAACACTCTCCACCAACAGTCACCACCAACACTCCCCAACAACACTCACCACCAACAGCCACCACTAACACTCACCACTAACAGTCACCACCAACACTCACCACCAACAGTCACCACCAACACTCACCACTAACACTCACCACCAACAGTCACCACCAACACTCACCACCAACAGTCACCACCAACAGTCACCACTAACACTCACCACCAACACTCCCCACCAACACTCACCACCAACAGTCACCACCAACACTCACCACTAACACTCCCCACCAACACTCCCCACCAACACACCACCAACACTCACCACTAACACTCCCCACCAACACTCACCACCAACACTCACCACCAACAGTCACCACTAACACTCCCCACCAACACTCACCACCAACACTCACCACTAACACTCCCCACCAACACACCACCAACACTCACCACTAACACTCACCACCAACACTCACCACCAACAGTCACCATTAACACTCACCACCAACACTCACCACCAACACTCACCACCAACACTCCCCAACAACACTCACCACCAACAGCCACCACTAACACTCACCACTAACAGTCACCACCAACACTCACCACCAACACTCACTACCAACAGTCACCACTAACACTCACCACCAACACTCACCACCAACAGTCACCACTAACACTCACCACTAACACTCACCACCAACACTCACCATCACTTCACAACCAACACTCACCACCAACAGTCACCACTAACACTCACCACCAACAGTCACCACTAACACTCACCACCAACACTCACCATCACTTCACAACCAACACTCACCACCAACACTCACCACCAACACCGCACCACTAACACGACACCAACTCTCACCACCAAGTCACCACCAACACACACCATCACTTCACAACCAACACTCACCACCAACACCGCACCACTAACACGACACCAACTGTCACCACCAACACACACCAACACTCACCACCAACACTCACCACCAACACCGCACCACTAACACGTCACCAACTCTCACCACCAAGTCACCACCAACACTTCACAACCAAACAAACTCCACCATCACATAAGCCTCACCAATCAGCCACTGCCTCTAACACAAACATTGGAGACAGTGCCATAACTCAAGGTCATCTCAGGTGCCATAACTCAGGGAGGCAGCGTCATCTAAGGTGCCATAAAACCATATAGGGATCTTGATCACCTGTCAGCCTGGAGGGAGGGTGCCAAGTGGGGGGGGGAGGTGCCAGGGGCCATGGGGGGGAGGGAGGTTAAGGGTGCCAGGTGGGTGCCACGAGTCATATCAGAAAATGTCATGTGGGACAATGGTTCTTGTTAGGATGTTACAGCTGGTTGACTGGCTCGGTGGAGAGAGAGAGAGAGAGAGAGAGAGAGAGAGAGAGAGAGAGAGAGAGAGAGAGAGAGAGAGAGAGAGAGAGAGAGAGAGAGAGAGAGAGAGAGAGAGAGAGCCCCTCAAACTGCAACAACACAAAGCTTCCTAAACAATAACAGAACAAATAAAATAAATTCACAAAAAACTTTCCTCTCGTTAAAAAAAAATAAAAGAAGAACATAAGAATAAAGGTAACTGTAGTAGCTTATTGACCCAGGCGAGGCAGCGCTTGTTTACACTCTACCATTAACACGAACCAAAGTGCCCGAGTACACGACTCAAACACCCAACTCTCTGAACTGTTTGTGGCGTTAGAGTCGAGTACAAGTGGAAAGATAGATACATTCAAGACCGCTGAAGACCTGAAGATTAAACACCCTAGCTAATTTCACCTGATTATTAACCTAACCTAACCTCCCTCACGTCTCAAAGATTCCCCCCCCCCCCCCGCCCCCGACAGGTAGGTACTCGTAACACACTGACATCCTGTTCAGGTGTGTCCTTGATCTTTACGTCGTCCTCATCTTGTGTTACCTGGAGCGATACACCTGTGACCTCCACCCACGAGAAGATGTTACCTACACGTTGTTGTTGACTCACAGCTCCTCCTTCTGCTGGTGGTGGTAGGAGGAGGAGGAGGAGGAAGAGGGGGTGAGAGACCCGTTGCTCCCTACCCCAACACCCTATAGAAAACGCTAAGCTTTGTTTACATTATTAAGTTGTGTGGTGACGGCTCTCTCTCTCTCTCTCTCTCTCTCTCTCTCTCTCGTACAATGGAGAACTGTTTGGAGGGATTTTGTTCAGAGAGAAATAGATTATAGAATTTTGTCCAATAAACTGTCTGGCAGGATTCCACTTTTTTGTTTATCCAGAAGAGTTTACAGTCCGCTGTGATTTTTCCCCGATACACAGATGGTTATTGGTGGAGACGGCCGTAAAACACCTGTTATTTTTCCCATCTAAACACCTGCTAGATTTACAGATGTTTTACTAACGGTCACGCGTTAAATAAAACAGTACTCACTTGTATTTAAAATATTCTGTTATGAAGCATCATAGATAAAAGAATAAAAAGCGCGGTTATTGTTGAAAAATTCGTTGAAATCCGTTATAGAAAATTCAAAAGTTTGAATTCTGAATTTGGAATTTCCGGTAACGGATTTCAACAAACCTCAAGATAATTACTGTACTACAATTTCTGAGTTTTGTGTGAAGAAATAATATATAATACAGGGTAAAAAGTGCTTTATGTGTGTGTGTGTGTGTGTGTGTGTGTGTGTGTGTGTGTGTGTGTGTGTGTGTGTGTATGTGTATTTCCTCAAGAACATATAGACCGTCAACCTCTTGTGTTAGGTAATAAAATGGTGATGAAGGTGTGGCGATAGAGGGGAGGTTGGCGGCCACATTTAAAGTAGTAGTAGTAGTAGTAGTAGTAGTAGTAGTAGTAGTAGTAGTAGTAGTAGTAGTAGTAGAAACATTACCCATCATCGCTAAAATAATAAAATAAACTATCTACTCTCTATTCATTTTTCCCCAGAGTTGAGATTAAAACAGCGGCTCCAGTAATTTCATCTGACGAACTGAAACAAATCCTGGAATTATAGATGACTCTTGATTGGCCCGGGTCATCCCAACCACCTGTGGATGAACGAGAGGTCAGAGGTCAACTGGAGTCTCGCCCCCCACTCGCACTCCCACTCTTTCCGTGTATGTTGGAATATGCGTGGGCGTGAGTGAAAGAGAGGGAGGGACGGAAGGAGAGGGAGGGAGTGGGTGTTAGTCAGAGTGGAAGAGAGGGAGGGAGTGGGCGTTAGTCAGAGTGGAAGAGAGGGAGGGAGTGGGCGTTAGTCAGCGTGGAGAGGGAGGGAGTGGGCGTTAGTCAGCGTGGAAGAGAGGGAGGGAGTGGGCGTTAGTCAGAGTGGAAGAGAGGGAGGGAGTG
The DNA here is from genome assembly GCA_958450375.1 of Homarus gammarus. NCBI lineage: Eukaryota > Metazoa > Arthropoda > Malacostraca > Decapoda > Nephropidae > Homarus > Homarus gammarus. Next base: position 212,257 of record CAUDMG010002818.1, on the reverse strand, counting down.
GGCGTTAGTCAGAGTGGAATAGAGGGAGGGAGTGGGCGTTAGTGAAAGTGGAAGAGAGGGAGGGAGTGGGCGTTAGTCAGAGTGGAAGAGAGGGAGGGAGTGGGCGTTAGTCAGAGTGGAAGAGAGGGAGGGAGTGGGCGTTAGTCAGGGTGGAAGAGAGGGAGGGAGTGGGCGTTAGTCAGCGTGGAGGAGAGGGAGTGGGCGTTAGTCAGCGTGGAGGAGAGGGAAGGGAATGAAAGGGAGAGAAAAGAGTTTGATCGGCGGAAGTGTATGTATGTATGTATGTATAAACCTATTAATTAGTGATTTTCTTTTAATTTACACTGATACAATATACAAAAAAGACGAAAATCACCTTAATACATATTTGGCTGGATACATAGATATACATTGCTCTCCAAGATACAAAGACAGCCTCACCAGTACACGACACGACACACCACACCACAGCACAACACAGCACAACTCAACTCAACACAATACAACACAACACAACACAACACTGTATTCCATCATCGTCCTCCCAACACCAATTAGACCCTCTGATGTTAGTGACGAATTTTTTCACGTTATATATATATATATATATATATATATATATATATATATATATATATATATATATATATATGCAAGTAAATCACTGTAGGTGCGCGTGATCTAGGTATATGCTGATAACCACCAGGAAGAAGAAAACACGTGTTTTTCTTCTTTCCTGGTGGTTATCAGCATATATAATTATATATATATAATATATATATATATATATATATATATATATATATATATATATATATATATATATATTCATTTATTTATTTTTGATTTTTTGATTTTACAAAATCCCACAATTTTTTTTTCTTCGTATTTTGACAATTTTAACTCTTGCAAAAAAATAATCTGCATCTCAAAGCTAAAAAAAAATACAAAGGATTTTTATTTTTTTGAGTCTTAGTAATTTGAGGTTTCCTTTTGGGTCTAATTCAATGTAGGAAAAAATATAATAAAATGTACCGGATCAGAGAAAGGGGTAATAAAGTGATCTATTTTTTTTTTTACTTTTTTAGTTTTTTCTGTGGGGGCAGGGAGGGGGCAAGGGCAGTAATTTTTTCGATTTATTCTTCAGAGGAAATTTCTCTACCGTGAATTAAACTCTTCTGAATTATATATTAATTTTTTTTGCCTTTGATATTAATGATATTTTTCCTAACTCTTCTTCGGCTCTAAAGACTAATTTATTCTGATATTCTGGCATTAATAAATTATAAGATCAGTATAGGTAGAGAGTTAAGTTAGGTTAGGTTAGGTTAGGTGTTCTAAAAGTTTAGTTGTTTTGTGTTGCTGTAGTGTTGACCCTCAAGACCATAGACATTTACCTGAATATTTACCTGTGTGTAAGTTCACGGGTTCAAAGTTGACGTAACACTGACTTTTGAACCTATACACACACACACACACACACACACACACACACACACACACACACACCTTATCCTCTACAGAGTTGTGGCATTAACCATCTTCATCACAGTGGAGTGGTAGCTGGCAGGATAGGTGAAGGATGGCAGGCAGGATATATAAAGGAAGTCTGGCAGGATAGGTGAAGGAAATTCAATTAAACTTTACTTGTCTACTTTGTGCTGGGTGGAACTTGGAGAGAGAGAGAGAGAGAGAGAGAGAGAGAGAGAGAGAGAGAGAGAGAGAGAGAGAGAGAGAGAGAGAGAGAGGAGACCTGCCTGGAGGAGGGGGCCAGATGGACACTAAGAGAATGCACTCCACCTCAGGGTATAGCAGCTGACACCTTCCACCACATGGCTCTTCCACTCCCTCCACCATCACCTCCATCTTCACTACCTCCACCACTCCCTCCACCATCACCTCCATCTTCACTACCTCCACCATTACCTCCACCATCACCTCCATCTTCACTACCTCCACCATTACCTCCACTACCTCTCCACTACTACTCCCAATACCTCAAGATTAATAAGAGAAAAAAGAAAAAAAAAAGAGCATAAAACACGAAAGAAAGATAATAAGATAAAAAAGGAAAGAGAAAGAAAGAATAAGAGAACAAATTAATTTACAGATGAATCTAATCTAATCATAAGCACACATAATTAAGTGTGATTAGTATTTCAGTAATTATTAATGAAGTATGAAATTAGTGTGTGTGTGTGTGTGTGTGTGTGTGTGTAATAATAATAATAATAATAATAATAATTAACGGTTTATTGAAAGAGCTTGGCAGCCAGAAGGCTGAAAATATACAGTTACATATTTGGGGAATGGGTTACGAATTACAAATAATATACAAGTAACATAAGTGACACAAATAAGACATATAATAACTTAGATGGGGAAAAGCTCAAACTACAGTTCATTTCAACATAGTGACAGTGTTACAGTATTACAAGTTATTGATAATTTTTACAATGGTTGGGACTGGGCTGTTCTTATAGCGATCAGTTCGTGCACGTATGGGCTGGATGCGGTTGTGGTGTCGCACAGCAATTCTCGGACAAGGGATCTCAGGTGGTAGTAGGAGCCGGTGTCGGGGATGGTGTAGAAGCTTCTTACCAAATTTGCAGATGAGGTCGTGGTGATGGTCAGTGAGAGTCGAAAGGGTCAGTGTGTTGAGCGCTTCTTGATATGTGGAGTAGGAGGGGGAGAGAATAATCTTGCATGCCCTCTTTTGCACTTTTTCTAGGTGTTTACGTTGTGTGGCATTTAGGGAGGAAGACCAGGTGGGGGAGGCATAGGTGAGCTTGGGAAGTATGAATGTTGTGTAAACACTGAGGAGCTCGTGTGCAGGAACTCCGAGGGACTTGAGTCGGCGGAGGAGGTGGAGACGGAAACTGGAGGATTTGACAACTTCATTGACGTGTGGTTTCCAATTTAGTTTGTTGTCTATGGTGACGCCGAGGAGCTTCGTGGAATCTACAACCTGGAGTGTGTTCGGACCTAGAGTAATGGAAGGAGGTGGGACAATGTCGGAGGAGAGGTTGATGTGCATAACCATGGTCTTGGTATGGTTGATGGTGACATGGTTGTTGGTGGCCCAGTTTTGGAGACTGTTCAATAAATCCTGAAGGGCGGTATAGTTGGGAGCAGAATTGTTGACGCTGATCCCAATGGTGGAGTCGTCGACATATTTCCAGCGAGCAGGGGTTTCTCTTAGGGCATCATTGATGAGCATAAGGAAGCAGAGTGGTCCCATCTTGGTGCCTTGGGGGACGCCACAGGTGAGTGACTGAGAGGTGGAGACAGCCCCTCGGAAGCGTACAGCTTGGCGTCGGTCACTGAGGAAGTCTGTAAGCCATGGTATGAGGCTTCTTCGAAGCCCGAGGTCAATAGCTTTGTTGATGATTATATTGTGGTCGACTAGGTCGAACGCTTTAGTGAAATCAATGAAGGCGACAGCTACAGACGTTTTTCGTTTCTCGAGATGGCGGTATATGTAATCGAGAAAGCTGACAAGACAGTGAGTGGTGGAGGAAGTTTTCATGTTGCCAAATTGCTGAGGGTCTACGACTCCTGCAATATCAGCATAAGCCCAGTCGAACACAAAACTTTCACAGATTAGGCTGGGTATTGGGGTGATTGCAATAGGTCGTAGCTGATTTAAGGATTGTGGGCTGGTTGACTTGGGCACTGGTGATACATAAGAGGTTTTCCAGTCAGCTGGGCATCTGGCTTGACTGAGAGAAGCATTGATGATGGAGCAGAGGGGTTTAGCAAGCTCCGGGGAGAACTCCTTGAAGAGTTTCATTGGTAAGTCAATGGGGGTGGTAGAGCGTTTTAATTTTAGTTTGTCCAGGCGTTTTGCTACGTCAAATTCTTCTACTAAGTCAGTGGGAAGGGGGGCTGGTAGGTAAGCAGGGAGAGTGGTTGTGTCAAGCCGTGGGAGCGTCTGGCATATAGTAGCGAAATGGTTATTTGTTTGCTCAGCTGCGTCAACACTAGTGAGATGGCTAAGGAAGGGGAGGGGGTGTGTCTTATTGTTTAGTCCACAGAGTTCTTTAAGCTTACCATACCATTGACTGATGTTGGTCTGCTTCAGGTGTTGTAATTTGGTTGGGTGTGTGTGTGTGTGTGTGTGTGTGTGTGTGTGTGTGTGTGTGTGTGATCAATGAGTACCTTAACAGCTAACAAGAGAATTTTATAATGTCACTTTAACTTCTCATACACTTAACTCCTTACTTAAATTAACTTAACCTAACCTAACCTAAGCTAACCTGTATCTAGATCACATTATAAACAATTTAGCTCACGATAATGGGAAAAATAAGGTGACTCTAATACCCAATTAAACCCCAATTTTATACTAATTTCGTTATCTTTTTAAGGCAACCCGTATCTAGACTTCATAAGATAACACACCTTGTGATTATGGAAAAAACCCGATTCTTATAACGAAATTTACATCAAACTCAACATCTCTTTAACATAACCTGTATCCAATTGCAAAAAAAAAAATCTTCTACGTAATCTGGAAATAAAGTATATAATATCTATAGTTATTCCCCTTAAAAAATATAACCTCTTAAGGTTTATATAGATAAAGATAACTTGATTCAGATAATTACCTTTAATTATCTTATCTTTCATCATTGATTACCTGAGATACTCCCTTATTCAGATGATGTTTTAAGACAAGAAACACGTATACTTGTGCTTGTTCTTTATATAGTATTTCCATCGTATAACCTAACCTAACCTAACCTAACCTAACCTAACCTAACCTTACCTTACCTTACCTAACCTAACCTAATCTTACCTTACCTAACCTAACCTAACCTAACCTAACCTAACCTAACCTAACCTAACCTTACCTAACCTAACCTAACCTAACCTAACCTTACCTAACCTAACCTAACCTAACCTAACCTTACCTTACCTAACCTAACCTAACCTTACCTAGTCTAGTGCAACGCAACCTAACCTAACCTAACCTTACCTAGTCTAGTGCAACGTAACCTAAATTAACCTAACCTAACCTTACCTAGTCTAGTGCAACGTAACCTAAATTAACCTAACCCAACGGTGTAGAGTTAGGCAATTACTTCAATAATGAGTGAACTAGAGACTCCCTTCGATCGAACCTGTGAACCTTAGGACGGGAAGCGAGTATTATATCCACTCGACCTCCGCTCACTTCTTAATTACCAAAAAATGCGATACTAAATCTTTAAGTAATTGGTGTCATTACAATCATAAGAGGAAGTGAATCACGTGTTGTTTGATTGGTGGGTAACTTCCGCGTGTGGCTGAGTACCGGATAATGGAAGTGGCGTCCCTTCCTTCAGGCGAGAGTTATGGTCGGAGATGCTAACTTCCTGCCAGGGAGGAGTACACTGATTTCTCTTGGGGATAATCTCTCTCTCTCTCTCTCACTCTCTCCTATCTCTGTCACCCATTTTCTTCCATATCTCATTCGTTCTTTCACTGTCTATGTATATATATGTCTGTCTGTCTGTCTGTCTGTCCCTTCCCATTTTCATACGTCATTAAATCCTTCTGTCTATCTGTTTTCGTGTCTTTCTGTCTCACTCTCTTATTTAATTCATCGTCATCACCATCGCCATCATCATCATCATCATCATCGTCATCATCATCATCGTCATCATCATCGTCATCATCATCATCGTCATCATTATCGTCATCATCATCATCGTCATCATCATCGTCATCATCATCATCGTCATCATCATCATCATGTAACACAGACAGACGCACAGACTTCATTACCATTTCGTCCCCATGATCACCCTCGTCCTTTCAACACACACACACACACACACACACACACACACACACATACGACATCATCAAAGCCTCACATGAAACGGCATTTTGGATTATCCTGGTGGGTGCCCCGGGTCCTGGCGGGTGCTCCGGGTCCTGGCGGGTGCCCCGGGTCCTGGCGGGTGCCTCGGGTCCTGGCGGGTGCCCTGGGTCCTGGTGGGTGCCCTGGGTCCTGGTGGGTGCCCTAGGTCCTGGTGAGTGCTCCGGGTCCTGGTGGGTGCCCCGGGTCCTGGTGGGTGCCCCGGGTCCTGGTGGGTGCCCTGGGTCCTGGTGGGTGCCCTGGGTCCTGGTGGGTGCCCTGGGTCCTGGTGGGTGCGGGTGCCCTGGGTCCTGGTGGGTGCCCCGGGTCCTGGTGGGTGCCTCGGGTCCTGGCGGGTGCCCTGGGTCTTGGTGGGTGCCCTGGGTCCTGGTGGGTGCCCTAGGTCCTGGTGGGTGCCCCGGGTCCTGGCGGGTGCCCCGGGTCCTGGTGGGTGCCCCGGGTCCTGGTGGGTGCCCTGGGTCCTGGTGGGTGCCCCGGGTCCTGGTGGGTGCCCCAGGTCCTCAATTAGTGACTTCCAATTTCCGGCGCTCGCAGCCTCGTCTCATAAACCAACGCCCAGAAACACTCACCAATTTGCATAGTAAGAAGATTCCTGCGTGTCCGACTGTGTGTGTGTGGGGGGGGGGGGGGTGAAACTATTACCTTTTTCTTGGTTTTTTATTCTGTGTTGGTTTCATTACTCTCTCTCTCTCTCTCTCTCTCTCTCTCTCGCCGTCTGAAGGTTTACCTGCCGAGGTGGACAGGATATCCCCACAAGCCAGGGCCCTCAGAGCGCGCCCCTCCCACCTGGCATCCCACGCCTTACCGCCAACCCAGACACGACTCGTGGCCCACACACGCCTCCTCTCTTCTGCCCTCCCACGCCTCACCCTTCCCCCTCGCTTATCCTCCCACGTCTCCCTCCTGTTCTCTCACTCCTACTACTGGTCCAGCCACGCCACACACACACCAGCGCGGCCCACACACGCCTCCCACGCTTGCTTGCCGACCCGACACACCTAAATCCACTCCCCAGTCACACACACACACACACACACACACCACACACACACCTCCGCCGACTCAAGTCCCTCGGAGTTCCTGCACCCGAGCTCCTCAGTGTTTACTCAACATTCATACTTCCCAAGCTCACCTATGCCTCCCCCACCTGGTCTTCCTCCCTAAATGCCACACAACGTAAACACCTAGAAAAAGTGCAAAAGAGGGCATGCAAGATTATTCTCTCCCCTTCCTACTCCACATATCAAGAAGCGCTCAACACACTGACCCTCTCGGCTCTCTCTGACCATCACCACGACCTCATCTGCAAATTTGGTGAGAAGCTTCTGCACCATCCTCGACACCGGCTCCTACTACCACCTGAGATCCCTAGCCAGAGAATTGCTGTTCGACACCACAACCGCATCCAGCCCATACGAGCACGAACTGATCGCTATAAGAACAGCCCAGTCCCAACCATTGTAAAAGTTATCAAAAACTTGTAATCAACCAGTGTATTCACTCCCAGTAAACACTACTTCTTGCACTGTCACTATGTTGAAATGCCCTGTAGTCTGAGCTTCTCCCCACCTAGTTATTATATATCATATTTGTATCACTTATGTTACTTGTATATTATTTGTAAATCAAGAAACCCAATTATGTAACTGTATATTTTCAGCCTTCTGGCTGCCATGCTCTTTCAATAAACCGTTAATTAATAATAATAATAATAATAATAATAATAATAATATTATTATTATTATTATTATTATTATTTATTATTATTATTACACCAGAAATTATCCGATCGTGCCTACACACGCCTACGCATGCCGCCTAGACGCACAAGCACACGCGTAATAATAATAATAATAATAATAATTAACGGTTTATTGAAAGAGCTTGGCAGCCAGAAGGCTGAAAATATACAGTTACGCGCCTACACATGTCTACACGCGGCAACACACGTCTACACACGAACACACACGTCTACACACACCTACACACACGTACACAAGCCTACACAAGTCTATACGCGGCTACACACGCCTACACATGACGCCTACACGCGCCAACACACGCCTACACACGTCATGGTTGCACACGTTTACACACACCTGCACACGTTTACACACACCTGCACACGTTTACACACACCTGCACACGCCTACATACACCTGCACACGCCTACACACATCTACACACGTCTACACATGCCTACACACGTCTACACATGCCTACACACGTCTACACACGTCTACACATGCCTACACACGTCTACACATGCCTACACACGTCTACACATGCCTACACACGTCTACACGCCTACACACGTCTACACATGCCTACACACGTCTACACATGCCTACACACGTCTACACATGCCTACACACGTCTACACATGCCTACACACGTCTACACATCTACACACGCCTACACGCCTACACACGTCTACACATGCCTACACGCGTCTACACATGCCTACACACGTCTACACGCGCCATCACACGTCTACACATGCCTACACACGTCTACACATGCCTACACACGTCTACACATGCCTACACACGTCTACACGCCTACACACGTCTACACATGCCTACACACGTCTACACACGTCTACACGCCTACACACGTCTACATGCCTACACACGTCTACACGCCTACACACGTCTACACGCCTACACACGTCTACACATGCCTACACACGTCTACACATGCCTACACACGTCTACACATGCCTACACACGTCTACACATAGCTCCACACGCCTACACGCCTACACACGTCTACACGCCTACACACGTCTCCTCCACCCTGACCTTATCTCTGGGTTCTACTTCCCTACAAGACTTGCCTGAGATGATAGTCTTACACACCCACGGCTGCCAGGGTGGGTACACACACACACACACACACACACACACACACACACACACACACACACACACACCTTGACCTTACACTTTTGTCCTCACTTATCCCTTTACTCCCCGCCAAGGTCTAGCCCTCCCCCTCACTCCCCTTCCCTTCTTCTCTCCCCTAAACTGTTTCTCCCCCCCCCCCTCCGTAGTCAAGTCAGTCTCCCCCCACCCCCCCACCAGTCTTGAATAACGGCTACTAATCTCCCCCTCCCCTTCTTCCCCTCCCCCTCCCCTCCTCCTCTTCCCCTGTCCACACCTTTCCACTACCCCTTTACCCACGTGACAGTAACCACTCTTCCACATATCTATCTATCTATCTATCTATCTATATTATCCTAACTTACACAATAAAGGAGGAGGGGGAGGAAAAAGAAAAGGAGGAGGAGGAGGAGGAGGAGGAGGAGGGAAAACAGCTGTGAAAGAAGAAGAAGAAGAAGAAGGTTAGCACCGAGTCAAGGAGCTGCTCTCAAGGCTAATAATAATTGATACTTGAAGCTCAACCTTGAACAACAGACCTTAAAGACCTGCTGACATCCCTGACCTGTTGGCTGACATCCCTGATATGTGGTTGACATCCCTGACTTGCTGGCTGACATCTCTGGCCTGCTGGGTGTAGTGGCTGACATCCCTGACCTACTGGCTGACATCCCTGACCTACTGGCTGACATCCCTGACCTACTGGCTGACATCCCTGACCTACTGGCTGACATCCCTGGCCTGCTGGGTGTAGTGGCTGACATCCCTGACCTACTGGCTGACATCCCTGACCTACTGGCTGACATCCCTGACCTACTGGGTGTAGTGGCTGACATCCCTGACCTACTGGCTGACATCCTTGGCCTGTCAATTGTAAAAGTTCACCTGCAAGTCATCACCACATCAACACCTCTCTCTCTCTCTCTCTGTCTCTCTCTCTCTCTCTCCTCCTAGTGACAGGCCTGGCACTTGACATTATTAGGGACCTGCCACATTTTACCATAGATAAATTGTACCGGGAATCCCCCCCCCCCCCACACACTCATCATTGTCACTTTATGTAACTTGCTGACAAAACCCATGACCCTTCAGGCCTTTACGCCCGTAATGCATGAGTCATAAAGGCAAGCATGAACTCCGCATGCTTCCCAGTTGGGCGCTGTAAACGCTTCTGCGCTTCACCTTGCACAGGATGTAAAGGGGTGCCCAATAAACTAGCCCTCTCGTGGGCAATCTGTAAATCTCTCTCTCTCTCTCTCTCTCTATGAATTATCTACCGTTAATAATAAGGAACATATTGTTATTTATTTTGCCTGATTTAAATGTGTGTGTGTGTGTGTGTGTGTGTGTGTGTGTGTGTGTGTGTGTGTGTGTGTGTGCGTGTCTGTGCGTGTGTGTGTGTGTCTGTGTGTGTGTGTGAAAGGGTGACTTCGCCTTGACCCTGACACCGTTCACAACCTCCCACACCTTCGGGCTACAAATGGATGGATGGATGATAGGCTGGATTAATGGATGGATGGATGGATGGATTGGCGGTAAGATGGATGGATGGATGGAGTTACAGGCGGTAGTGAGTGGCGTGTGTTCCCAGTGACCGCGGGAACAGGGAGGGGGGTGAGGGAGGGAGAGGAAGGGAGGTAGAGGGAGGGAGGTATTGTGACCCATCATAACTTGACTGAGGTAATCTCTACTTAGGGAGGAGGAGGAGGAAGGAGGAGGAGGAGGAGGAGGAGGAGGAGGAGGGTGGGTGAGATGCTCCTTACCTGCGCTCTACTTCTCTCGTGTAGTAATGAGGTAACAATGTACTCACCTGGTTACCATTACCTAAAACATAACCCTCCCTAAAATATCTTAACATTTACTCAAGAAATAAAATTAGCCTCGATATTATCCTCCCACATATTTAACACATATTTAACACGTTATATTTCACCTGGTGTTAAATGATAATCAAATTGTTAAGTTGCTTTTGGAGGTTGAGTCAAGAACTGAGGCAACATTCTAACACCAATACTTAGCGGGATAATATATCTTACCAACTATTTGAGAATCTAGACCCTAGGGAGAGAGGCAGAGAGGGAGGCAGGGTAACAGGCAGGGAGGGAGGTAAGGAGAGAGGCAGGGGGGGAGGTAGGGAGAGAGGCAGGGAGGGAGGTAGGGTAACAGGCAGGGAGGAGGTAACAGGCAGGAGGAGGAGGTAGGGAGAGAGGCAGGTAGCAGGGAGGTAGGGTAACAGGCAGGAGGGCTAAGGAGAGAGGGAGGGAGTAGGGTAACAGGCAGGGAGGGAGGTAAGGAGAGAGGCAGGGAGGGAGGTAGGGAGAGAGGCAGGGAGGGAGGTAGGGTAACAGGCAGGGAGGGAGGTAGGGAGAGAGGCAGAGAGGGAGGCAGGGTAACAGGCAGGGAGGGAGGTAGGGTAACAGGCAGGGAGGGAGGTAAGGAGAGAGGCAGGGAGGGAGGTAGGGTAACAGGCAGGGAGGGAGGTAGGGAGAGAGGCAGAGAGGGAGGTAGGGTAACAGGCAGGGAGGTAGGTAGGGTAACTGGCAGGGAGGGAGGTAGGGAGAGAGGCAGGGAGGGAGGTAGGGTAACAGGCAGGGAGGGAGGTAAGGAGAGAGGCAGAGAGGGAGGTAAGGAGAGAGGCAGAGAAGGAGGTAGGGTAACAGGCAGGGAGGGAGGTAGGAGAGAGGCAGAGAGGGAGGTAGGGTAACAGGCAGGGAGGGAGGTAGGGAGAGAGGCAGGGAGGTAGGGTAACAGGCAGGGAGGGGGGTAAGGAGAGAGGCAGAGAGGGAGGTAGGGTAACAGGCAGGGAGGGAGGTAAGGAGAGAGGCAGGGAGGGAGGTAGGGTAACAGGCAGGGAGGGAGGTAAGGAGAGAGGCAGGGAGGGAGGTAGGGTAACAGGCAGGGAGGGAGGTAAGGAGAGAGGCAGGGAGGGAGGTAGGGTAACAGGCAGGGAGGGAGGTAAGGAGAGAGGCAGGTAGGGAGGTAGGGTAACAGGCAGGGAGGGAGGTAGGGAGAGAGGCAGGGAGGGAGGTAGGGTAACAGGCAGGGAGGGAGGTAGGGAGAGAGGCAGGGAGGGAGGTAGGGTAACAGGCAGGGAGGGAGGTAAGGAGAGAGGCAGGGAGGGAGGTAGGGTAACAGGCAGGGAGGGAGGTAGGGAGAGAGGCAGGGAGGGAGGTAGGGTAACAGGCAGGGAGGGAGGTAGGGAGAGAGGCAGGGAGGTTAGGAGGCATGATAGCTAGCAGGCAGGGCGGGAAAGGTCTTGTAGAAGGTCAGGGAGTTAAGCGAGGGAGTATATATATATAAACATGCATTACACGTGTGAAGCAGCCAAAGGTCGAGCATAGAGTAAGAGTGAGAAGGAGGAGGAAGAGAGTGAGGGTGAATGATGAGTGGTGAGGAGGAGGAGGAGGGTGATGGTGAGGTGAAGGAGGAGGAGGAGGAGAGGAGGAGGAGGAGGAGGAGGAGGAGGAAGGTGAGTGGTGAGGAGGAGGAGGAGGAGGAGGAGGGTGAGGAGGAGGAGGAAGGTGATGGTGAGGTGAAGGAGGAACAGGAGGAGAAGGAGGAGGAGGAGGAGGAGGAGGAGGAGGAGAGTGGTGAGGAGGAGGAGGAGGAGGAGGAGGGTGATGGTGAGGTGAAGGAGAAGAGGAGGAGGAGGAGGAGGAGGAGGAGGAGGGTGATGGTGAGGTGAAGGAGGAACAAGAGGAGGAGGAGGAGGAGGAGGAGGAGGAGGAGGAGGAGGAGGAGGAGGTGATGGTGAGGTGAAGGAGGAACAGGAGGAGGAGGAGGAGGAGGAGGAGGAGGAGGAGGAGGAGGTGAGGAGGAGGAGGAGGAGGAGAAGGGTGAGGGTGAGGTGGAGGAAGAGGAGGAAGACCGTGCTTCACATTAAAAGTGCTTGTTTATCAATGTGTGGAAGAACGTCTTTATACAGAGGTGAAGGAATACAAGTTCTGTTTATACCTGCCGAGGGTCAGTGACGTGTGTGTGTGTGTGTGTGAGTGTGTGTGTGTGTGTGTGTGTGTGAGTGAGTGTGAGTGTGTGAGTGTGTGTGTGTGTGTGTGTGTGTGTGTGTGTGTGTGTGTGTGTGTGTGTGTGTGTGAGTGTGTGGTGTGTGTGTGTGTGTGTGTGTGTGTGTGTGTGTGTGTGACAGCTGTAGATCTGTTGCAATACGTAAGCTATATTTGGAAATTCTTTTGTATTCGTTTTGTGCTGAAGGAGGCGTTGAAGAACTGTCTGTCTGTCTGTCTGTCTGTCTCCTTCTGTATCATTCCTTTACCGTCTTCTATCTCCTCCTCCATCCCCTTCCTTTTATCATCTTTCCTTTACTCACCTCTTCCATTATCTTCCTTCGTTATTCCCCTACCTCACCCCTCCTCCTTCAGTGCCACTAGTGTGAGGTCAAGACACGACACGAACTCATAGAAACCCTGGCTAGTGTCGTACGCTCACAACACACACTGACGTCACAGGAACAATGTCGTGTAGTGACGTAACAGAGAGGGTGGGGGGTGGGGAGGGTGGGGGGGAAGGGGGGAGGGGGGAGGGGGGAATGGGTGTAGTTGTATTTCTAGTGTAGAGAATAATAGGAGATTCTTAAATATATAGTGTGTGTGTGTATGTGTGTATGTGTGTGTGTGTGTGTGTGTGTGTAGGCAAGGGCCCGGGATCACATTTATTGAATTTCCTTTGATAGACGAAGCAGACCCGACCTCTCATTCTCTCTCTCTTCCCATCTCCCTACTCTCTCACCACTTCTCTTCCCTCTCACCACTTCTCTTCCCTCTCACCACTTCTCTTCTCTCTCACCACTTCTCTACCACTCTCTCCTCACCATCCTTCTCTCACCATACTCTCCCTCACTCTCTACCCTCACACTCTCTCCCCTCACCACTACTCTTCCCTCCACTCTTCCTCTCACCACTACCTCCTCTCACCACTACTCTTCCCACTCACCACTTCCTCCACCACTCTCCTCTCACCACTACTCTTCCTCCCATACTTCCCTCACCACTACTCTCCCTCCCACCTCCCTCACCACTACTCTTCCCACTCACCACTACTCTTCCCTCTCACCACTCTTCCTTCTCACCACTACTCTTCCCTCTCACCACTACTCTTCCCTCTCACCACTATGCTTCCCTTTCACCACTACTCCTCCCTCTCACCACTACTTTTCCCTCTCACCACTACTCTTCCCTCTCACCACTACTCTTCCCACTCACCACCACTCTTCCCCCTCATCACTACTCTTCCCACTCACCACTACTCTTCCTCTCACCACTACTCTTCCCTCTCACCACTACTCTTCCCACTCACCACTACTCTTCCCTCTCACCGCTACTCTTCCCTCTCACCATATCTTCCCTCACCACTACTCTTCCTCTCACCATCTCCCACTCACTCTACTCTTCCCTCTCACCACTACTCTTCCCTCTCACCACTACTCTTCTCTCTCACCACTATTCTTCCCACTCACCACTACTCTTCCCTCTCACCACTACTCTTCCCTCTCACCACTACTCTTCCCTCTCACCACTACTCTTCCCTCTCACCACTACTCTTCCCTCTCACCACTACTCTTCCCACTCACCACTACTCTTCCCTCTCACCACTACTCTTCCCTCTCACCACTACTCTTCCCACTCACCACTAATCTTCCCTCTCACCTCTCACCACTACTCTTCCCTCTCACCACTACTCTTCCCTCTCACCACTATTCTTCCCACTCACCGCCAGTCTCCCTCTCACAAAAGCTTTCTACTCCACCTCTGTCTCTCCCTAAGGATGCACACCACTCACCCATCTCTCATTATCTCTCCCCCTCCCTCCTCCCCCTCCTCTTCCTCTTCCTCCTCCTCCTTCGGGTGGCTTTTACCATTGGCTTTTCGCTTCCTCCTTATTTATTTTCTCTTCTTTACTCCTTTTTGACTCTCTGTCTTCTTCTTCTTGTTCCTTCTTCCTTTCAGTCTATCTCCCCTTCGTGTTATTCCTTCTTTACTCCTCTTCCTTTCCTTTCACTGTTTTACTCTCTTTTCTCCGTCTGTTCTCTTTCCTCCTTATTTCCTTGTCCTTACAGTTCCTCCTCTCTTTCTACCCTCTTACTCCTCCTTCCTTTCTCCTGCTCTTCTACCTCCCTTTCTCCCCTGCCTTTTCCCTTCCTCCCTCCCCATCTTCTCCCCGTCTCCCCTGGGGTGGTGGGGAGAGTAATGGACGCTCCCCTCACCAGCCGTGGAGGACCTATGAATGTTGTATCTGTAAATAGCGCATCGATCATCTTGTCCAGTTTTTGAGACAGTTGGTATTACTGTTGGGAAGGGGGGAGGGGGGGAAATAAGAGGGGAATGGAGGGGAGAAGAAAGAAAGACGGGTGGAGGGGAGGGGGAGAGGGTGGGAGGAGGGGAAGGGGAGGGGGAGAGGGTGGGAGAAGGGGAAGGGGAGAGGGTGGGAGGAAGGGGAGGGGGAGGGGGAAGGAGGGGGAGCGTTGTTCTTCTCTCATTATTATCATTATTATTCATCGACTTCTTCCACATCATCATCTTCATTATAATCAATTTCATTTATCACCACACCTCACCATCATCACCACACCTCACCATCACCACCCCTCACCATCATCACCACACATCATCATCACCACACCTCACCATCACCACACACCTCAACATCATCACCACACCTCACCATCATCACCACACCTCACCATCATTACATCACCATCACCACACACCTCACCATCATCACCACACCTCACCACACTTCACCACCATCACCACACCTCACCATCATCACCACACTTCACCATCATCACCACACACCTCACTATGAACTTGCTAATCCGCACTGCCACCATAACTCATCTTCTTGTTGCAAGTTGCATGCAATGGCACACTTCATTACCTGTGTGTGTGTGTTTGCTCGCCGATATAATGCAATGATTAAATATGATGTGTCACACTCATACACACATATACGTATACACACAGATACACACACACGTATATACATACATACACACACACACATTTGCACACAATAGCAATAATAAACATACACACGTACTCGAGTTCGTGTGTGTGTGTGTGTGATAACTTTTTACACTTGCTATCATCTTTAAACCAACCTACCATCCCCACCACACCTCACCATCATCACCACACCTCACCATCATCACCATCACCACACACACCTCACCATCCCCACCACACCTCACCATCACCACACCTCACCATCATCACCATCACCACACACCTCACCATCCCCACCACACCTCACCATCACCATCATCACCATCACCACACACCTCACCATCCCCACCACACCGATATCTTAAAGAAACTACTGTACACATGAGCTACAGGACTTAACGTCTAAAACATCAAAAACAAAATATATTAAAGAAACTCACATCCTTACAATAGCGCGAAGTGATGTTGACTCAGAGACACATTACATTATTGTCGTTATTATCATCAGCATCTTAATTATCATCATTATCACCACCATCATAATAAATACCATCACTACTATCACTTTCATCACCACCATCATCACCACCACCACCACCATCATCATCACCATCACCACCATAATCACCATCATCACCACCATCATCATCACCATCATCACCACCATCATCACCATAATCACCACCATCATCATCACCATCATCACCACCATCATCATCATCACCACCATCATCATCACCATCACCACCACCATCATCACCACCACCATCACCACCATCATCACTACCACCATCATCACCACAATCACCACCATCATCACCACCATCATCATCACCATCATCACCATCACCACCACCATCATCACCATCACCACCATCACCATCACCACCATCATCACTACCACCATCATCACCACAATCATCATCATCACCATCATCACCACCATCATCACCATAATCATCACCATCATCACCATAATCATCACCATCAGTGTCCCAGTTAATCTCAACTAGAGGTCTGGCGTCAGAGTGTCGCCATGTGTGTTTCCTGAAAGCAACAGTATCTTCTTCTTCTTCTTCTTTTTCTTTTCCCTTCTCCTTCCTCCTCTTCTTCGCCTTCATCTTCTTCTCCTTCTTCTTCTCCCTCTTCCTCTTCTTCTTCTCCCTCCTCCTCTTCTTCTCCTCCCTCCTCTTCTTCTGCTCCTCCTTCATCTTCTTCTCCTTCTCCTCCATCTTCTTCTCCTTTTCCTCTTCTTCTTCTCCTCCCTCCTCTTCTTCTCCTTCTCCTCTTCTTCTTCTCCTCCTTCTCCTCCTCTTCTTCTCCTTCTCCTCCTCTTCTTCTTCTTCTCCTCCTCTTCTTCTTCTCCTCCCTCCTCTTCTTCTCCTTCTCCTCTTCTTCTTCTCCTCCCTCCTCTTCTTCTCCTTCTCCTCCTCTTCTTCTCCTTCTCCTCCTCCGTCTAATCAGGCCTCGTCTTATCAAGTTTGTCACCTCCCCACAGAGAGAGAGAGAGAGAGAGCATACATGACCCTCTTACCAAATACAATTCATTGAACACTTGTGCAAGACTG
>CAUDMG010002818.1:177500-192500 GCA_958450375.1 Homarus gammarus | reverse complement strand
TATTCTCTTACCTGTCTCAATAACTGTCTTGACGAGGAGGGGGGAGTAGGAAGGGGGAAAAATTGGCAAAACAGGACTAATAGTAAGAGAAGGAAGCGAAGGAGGAGGAGAGGGGAATAAAAGGAGGAGGAGGAAGTGTGTGTGTGTGTGTGTGTCTATAAGCATACATACATAAACAGTAGCCGTGGGTCGCCAACGAGGGTTTACCCATGGTCAAAATACACCATTGGTTTACGGAGGCCAACACACTACACCCAAATATTTTCCCAAGGGTTTATGCCCCCCCCCCCCCCCACTCTCATATTTTTTTCCGACTGCTTAAATATCCTAACTTCATGAATCTTGTGCCTGTATGTATGATTGTCTTTCACTATAATTAAATGTTGTCATATTCTATAATCTTCTAATGTAATCTAAATCCTATATAACTTTTTTAATAATAATTCATATCGAAAATTATTGTATCATATTTTCATCAATACTAACAATAAGAAAATCAAACACATTAATCGTCATTGTATTGATAATTAAATACCATATTTAATTCCCTGCGCGGTTATGTTAAACCTCAGGTGTGCTCTCCAAATGAACAGGTGCGAGGCGACAGGTAACTAACTAACGGTGTCTTCTGATAATTTTTCGTTTTGAAATATTAAGTGACATATTTTTGTTGTCGTCGTTCACACACACACACACACACACACACTATAAACGTCACCGTATCGACAGGAATCTCTATCGAACTTCCCCTGTGTGATAAAATACCCAGAACTTGAGAAGGTATAATTAGGAAATTGATTTTTCCATCCGCACCGAAATTGAAAGCTTTACAAAACGAAGATGGAACGTGTGGGTATATACTGATATGTTTGGTAAGATAGTTTTTTTCTCCGTGATGTTTCGAACCCACTTTAGAACCCAGGCTTGAGTGGATTCTGGGTTCATTACGATGTATTCGGATCTTGGCTGATGTAGATCTGTTTAAGCTAAATGAGCTTCTATGATCGACTGAATCACGGTTCGGTTAATTTCTTGACTCAATTAAACCATCGGTTCAAATCTCTGGCAAAATTATTAGGTGGTTGAGAATCGAGGTTCATATGGTTCGGTTTCATTTCGTATGATATAGAATAGATTTTGAACATAATATTTTTTATTTTATTTATTTTTTTTTTTGGGGGGGGGGGGGGGTGGAATAGAGAGGAGGGGAGAAATGGGAAAAATAAACATCAGTTAAAAGACATTTGGGTCAGGTTCAGCTAGGTATGTCTCTTATTCGAACAACAATAAATGATTCGAACACCTGCTTCACTCACTCACACAGGTGTTCCTCTTATTCGAACCCAATAAATGATTCGAACACCTGCTTCACTCACTCACACAGGTGTTCCTCTTATTCGAACCCAATAAATGATTCGAACACCTGCTTCACTCACTCACACAGGTGTTCCTCTTATTCGAACCCAATTAATGATTCGAACACCTGCTTCACTCACTCACACAGGTGTTCCTCTTATTCGAACCCAATTAATGATTCGAACACCTGCTTCACTCACTCACACAGGTGTTCCTCTTATTCGAACCCAATAAATGATTCGAACACCTGCTTCACTCACTCACACAGGTGTTCCTCTTATTCGAACCCAATTAATGATTCGAACACCTGCTTCACTCACTCACACAGGTGTTCCTCTTATTCGAACCCAATAAATGATTCGAACACCTGCTTCACATACACAGGTAGTCCCCGTTGCACCACTCACAGGGAACCATTTCAGTCCGAACCAATTTTTCATCAATGCTTCGAATTTAGCAATGATTCCTATGATAATTACCTACCAGACAATATCAATGAAGCAATACCCACTAATTGAATTTAATTATTAACCTTGAGAGCAATAATAAAAATAAATAAAATAAATAAATGGTGAATAAAAATTTGGTGAGACGCGACGTTACGAATTGAATTAGTTAAGATAATTAAATATTGAGGCAAGGATAATTTACTGAGCTAATTAAGACGAGAGATTCATTAAGCAAATCACTGGTAGTTAGTTCGTTCGTCATCAAATTGAGTAATAGAAGATGACTGAGAGATTATGTAACTATGTGGCATATCGTTTTATGTCTCGTTCTCGTCTCGCAAAATCTCGTTCTCGTTGCTGGGATCTCTCTTGGTTTCGTTTTCGTTATCTAGGTTTTCTCGGTCTCGTTCCCATTATCTCTTATCGTCATTCTCTCTCTCTCTTTCTTTCTCCCTCTTATACTTAATTCCTTCCCTTCTCTTGCCACTTTCCCTCTCTTTTCTCCCTCCCTCTCTCTCTCTCTCTCCTCCCTCTTCCTCTCTCTTTCCTCCCCACTCCTTCTCTCCCTCCTTTCCCTCCTTTCTCTGTCACACACATACACACACACACACACACACACACACCTGCCCCAGTCTCCTCTCTTCCCCCCACCTCACTGCCAGACGTATGACCCTCACCAACCCAGACGTCCTTCCCCCTCTCCCCCCTCACTGGAGAGGTCATCGTACCGTACACCACCACTACCACCACCACCCGCAATCACCACCAATATCACCACCATCACCATCACAACTATCACTACTACTACCACGACCATCACCCTCAACATTACAACTATCACCCAACTGGATCACCACCACAACTACCACCACCACTACACCACCACAATCACCACTACACCACCACAATCACCATTATTTTTTCCTTCTCCCTCTTTTCGCTGTGAGGAGGAATATAATGGTGGTGATGAGGTGATGGTGAGGAAGAGGAGAACAGTGAGTGGTGATGGTGATATGGATGTGATGTTATAGAGGAAAGAAAGGTGATGAGAGAGAAAGGTGATGATGAGAGAGAAAGGTGATGATGATAGAAAAAGGTGGTGATGAGAGAGAAAGGTGATGATGAGAGAATGGTGATGATGAGAAAGGTGATGATGATAGAGAAAGGTGATGATGAGAGAGAAAGGTGATGATGAGAGAGAAAGGTGATGATGAGAAAGGTGATGATGAGAAAGGTGATGATGAGAAAGAAAGGTGATGATGATAGAGAAAGGTGATGATGATAGAGAAAGGTGATGATGATATATATTGTAATGATTAGGTTAGGAATAGGTTAGGTTAATTTAAGTGAACATAAGAAGTAACATCAAAGGTCAGACTCCAAACGTAAACAGTGGACCGATACTTTACAACAGCAGTGTGATAAGGTCGAAACTTATAGGACCTGAAACGTTAATGATAGAAACGTGGATGATTACCAACACATACTGTAGAGAGACGAACGAAATATTTAATCACGACCGAGACAAGGGCAGCCATCACACACACACACACACGACCAGGCTGGTGACGCAAACTTACATATGCGTCACCAGCCTGGTCATCTTCTCTCAACTCCACCCAACAACGTCAGCTAGAGAAGGTACAGAAAAGGGCCTGCAGAATCATGCTGGGCGCAGAATACTCCGGCTACACCAACGCTCTCTCTCCACCCTGGGAATGCCATCCCACAGTGACCTCCACCACCAAGCACTGGAAAGGTTTGGCAGTGGACTACAGCACCACCCTCGTCATCGCCACCTCCTGCCACCTGCAGCCCCCCACCCACCTCGCGCAGTCCGCCACTACAACAAAATACAGCCCATAAGAGCCCGCACCGATAAATATAAGAACAGCACCATCCCATCTATTGTTAAAATAATAAACAACTCCTGATTTATGTACTGTACAGCCCTGTAAATGTATTCAATGCATATTATATCATTATGTCTAAATCAAATGCAAGTCTGTATATTTTCAGCCACCGGCTGCAACTCTATTAATAAACCGTATATTGTTATTATTATTATTATTATTATTATTATTACACACACACACTCCGGCCTAAACGTGTGGTGGTGAGCTGACGGGTGTTGGTA
Organism: Homarus gammarus; assembly: GCA_958450375.1. NCBI lineage: Eukaryota > Metazoa > Arthropoda > Malacostraca > Decapoda > Nephropidae > Homarus > Homarus gammarus. The sequence continues at coordinate 188,558 of CAUDMG010002818.1, read as the reverse complement.
CACTACAATCTGCCCGACTCCCGCATTACCCTCCACCTCCTCCCGCTGTCCTGCATTACCCTCCCCCTCCTCCCGCTGTCCTGCATTACCCTCCACCTCCTCCCACTGTCCTGCATTACCCTCCACCTCCTCCCGCTGTCCTGCATTACCCTCCACCTCCTCCCGCTGTCCTGCATTACCCTCCACCTCCTCCCGCTGTCCTGCATTACCCTCCACCTCCTCCTGCTGTCCTGCATTACACTCCCCCTCCTCCCGCTGTCCTGCATTACCCTCCTCCTCCTCCCGCTGTCCTGCATTACCCTCCACCTCCTCCCGATGTCCTGCATTACCCTCCACCTCCTCCCGCTGTCCTGCATTACCCTCCACCTCCTCCCGCTGTCCGGCATTACCCTCCACCTCCTCCCGCTGTCCTGCATCACCCTCCATCTCCCCCTCCCTCCTCCCGCTGTCCTGCATTACCCTCCACCTACACCCCCCTCCGCCCGCTGTCCTGCATTACCCTCCTCCTCCTCCCGCTGTCCTGCATTACCCTCCTCCGCCCGCTGTCCTGCATTACCCTCCACCTCCTCCCGCTGTCCTGCATTACCCTCCACCTCCTCCCGATGTCCTGCATTACCCTCCACCTCCTCCCGCTGTCCTGCATTACCCTCCACCTACACCCCCCTCCGCCCGCTGTCCTGCATTACCCTCCACCTCCTCCTCCCGCTGTCCTGCATTACCCTCCTCCTCCTCCTCCCGCTGTCCTGCATTACCCTCCACCTCCTCCCGCTGTCCTGCATTACCCTCCACCTCCTCCCGCTGTCCTGCATCACCCTCCATCTCCCCCTCCCTCCTCCCGCTGTCCTGCATTACCCTCCTCCCCCTCCCCCCGCTGTCCTGCATTACCCTCCTCCTCCTCCCGCTGTCCTGCATTACCCTCCTCCTCCTCCCGCTGTTCTGCATTACCCTCCACCTACACCCCCCTCCGCCCGCTGTCCTGCATTACCCTCCTCCTCCTCCTCCTCCCGCTGTCCTGCATTACCCTCCACCTACACCCCCCTCCTCCCGCTGTCCTGCATTACCCTCCTCCTCCTCCGCCCGCTGTCCTGCATTACCCTCCTCCTCCCGCTGTCCTGCATTACCCTCCTCCTCCTCCTCCCGCTGTCCTGCATTACCCTCCACCTACACCCCCCTCCGCCCGCTGTCCTGCATTACCCTCCTCCTCCTCCCGCTGTCCTGCATTACCCTCCTCCTCCTCCCGCTGTTCTGCATTACCCTCCACCTACACCCTCCTCCGCCCGCTGTCCTGCATTACCCTCCTCCTCCTCCCGCTGTCCTGCATTACCCTCCACCTACACCCCCCTCCTCCCGCTGTTCTGCATTACCCTCCTCCTCCTCCGCCCGCTGTCCTGCATTACCCTCCTCCTCCTCCCGCTGTCCTGCATTACCCTCCTCCTCCTCCCGCTGTTCTGCATTACCCTCCACCTACACCCTCCTCCGCCCGCTGTCCTGCATTACCCTCCTCCTCCTCCTCCCGCTGTCCTGCATTACCCTCCACCTACACCCCCCTCCTCCCGCTGTCCTGCATTACCCTCCTCCTCCTCCCGCTGTCCTGCATTACCCTCCTCCTCCTCCCGCTGTCCTGCATTACCCTCCACCTCCTCCCGCTGTCCTGCATTACCCTCCACCCCCTCCTCCCGCTGTCCAGCATTACCCTCCACACCCTCCTCCCGCTGTCCTGCATTACCCTCCACACCCTCCTCCTCCTCCCGCTGTCCTGCATTACCCTCCTCCCGCTGTCCTGCATTACCCTCCTCCCGCTGTCCTGCATTACCCTCCCGCTGTCCTGCATTACCCTCCTCCTCCTCCTCCCGCTGTCCTGCATTACCCTCCTCCCGCTGTCCTGCATTACCCTCCTCCAGCTGTCCTGCATTACCCTCCTCCTCCTCCTCCCGCTGTCCTGCATTACCCTCCTCCCGCTGCCCTCCACACCCTCCTCCCGCTGTCCTGCATTACCCTCCTCCTCCTCCTCCCGCTGTCCTCCACACCCTCCTCCTCCTCCCGCTGTCCTGCATTACCCTCCTCCCGCTGTCCTGCATCACCCTCCTCCTCCTCCCGCATTATTGACCGGAAGTGATCAGTCGCCGCTACACAAACTGTTCAGACAGATGGACAAATGCTCTAGTGTTGTTGTCACCACCCCCCTCCTCCCGCTGTCCTGCATTACCCTCCTCCTCCTCCTCCCGCTGTCCTGCATTACCCTCCTCCTCCTCCCGCATTATTGACCGGAAGTGATCAGTCGCCGCTACACAAACTGTTCAGTCAGATGGACAAATGCTCTAGTGTTGTTGTCACCACCCCCCTCCTCCCGCTGTCCTGCATTACCCTCCTCCTCCTCCTCCCGCTGTCCTGCATTACCCTCCTCCTCCTCCCGCATTATTGACCGGAAGTGATCAGTCGCCGCTACACAAACTGTTCAGTCAGATGGACAAATGCTCTAGTGTTGTTGTCACCACCCCCCTCCTCCCGCTGTCCTGCATTACCCTCCTCCTCCTCCTCCCGCTGTCCTGCATTACCCTCCTCCTCCTCCCGCATTATTGACCGGAAGTGATCAGTCGCCGCTACACAAACTGTTCAGTCAGATGGACAAATGCTCTAGTGTTGTTGTCACCACCCCCCTCCTCCCGCTTACCCAAACACGGTGTTTTGTTGTTGTGGTGGTGATGTTGTGGTGGTGATGATGGTAGTGCTGTTGTGGTGGTGATGTTGGTGGTGCTGATGTGGTGGTGATGTGGTGGTGATGGTGGTGCTGATGTGTTGTTGTTGTGGTGATGATGGTGGTGCTGATGTGTTGCTGTTGTGGTGGTGATGTGGTGGTGATGTGTTGTTGTTGTGGTGATGATGGTGGTGCTGATGTGGTGGTGATGTGGTGGTGATGGTGGTGCTGATGTGTTGTTGTTGTGGTGATGATGGTGGTGCTGATGTGTTGCTGTTGTGGTGGTGATGTGGTGGTGATGGTGGTGCTGATGTGTTGTTGTTGTGGTGATGATGGTGGTGATGATGTGTTGCTGTTGTGGTGGTGATGTGGTGGTGATGGTGGTGCTGATGTGTTGTTGTTGTGGTGATGATGGTGGTGCTGATGTGTTGCTGTTGTGGTGGTGATGTGGTGGTGGTGCTGATGTGTTGTTGTTGTGGTGGTGGTGATGGTGGTGGTGCTGTTGTGGTGGTGATGATGGTAGTGCTGTTGTGGTGGTGATGGTGGTGATAATGATGTGTTGTTGTTGTGGTGGTGATGATGGTAGTGCTGTTGTGGTGGTGATGATGGTAGTGCTGTTGTGGTGGTGATGATGGTAGTGCTGTTGTGGTGGTGATGATGTTGGTGGTGCTGATGTGTTGCTGTTGTGGCGGTGGTGGTGATGTTGGTGGTGCTGATGTGTTGTTATTGTGGTGGTGGTGATGGTGGTGGTGCTGTTGTGGTGGTGCTGCTGTGGTGGTGATGTTGGTGGTGCTGATGTGTTGTTGTTGTGGTGGTGGTGATGGTGGTGGTGCTGTTGTGGTGGTGATGATGGTAGTGCTGTTGTGGTGGTGATGATGTTGGTGGTGCTGATGTGTTGTTGTTGTTGTTGTGGTGGTGATGATGGTGCTGTTGTGGTGCTGTTGTGGTGGTGATGGTGGTGGTGCTGTTGTGGTGGTGATGATGGTGCTGTTGTGGTGGTGATGATGGTGGTGCTGTTGTGGTGGTGATGTTGGTGGTGCTGATGTGTTGTTGTTGTGGTGGTGGTGATGGTGGTGGTGCTGTTGTGGTGGTGATGATGGTGCTGTTGTGTTGTTGTTGTGGTGATGATGGTGGTGCTGATGTGTTGTTGTTGTTGTGGTGGTGATGTTGGTGGTGCTGATGTGTTGTTGTTGTGGTGGTGGTGATGATGTGTTGTTGTTGTGGTGGTGATGGTGGTGCTGATGTGTTGTTGTTGTTGTGGTGGTGATGATGTGTTGTTGTTGTGGTGGTGGTGATGATGTGTTGTTGTTGTGGTGGTGATGGTGGTGATGATGTGTTGTTGTTGTGGTGGTGATGGTGGTGCTGATGTGTTGTTGTTGTTGTGGTGGTGATGATGTGTTGTTGTTGTTGTGGTGGTGATGATGTGTTGTTGTTGTGGTGGTGATGGTGGTGCTGATGTGTTGTTGTTGTTGTGGTGGTGATGATGTGTTGTTGTTGTGGTGGTGATGGTGGTGCTGATGTGTTGTTGTTGTTGTGGTGGTGATGATGTGTTGTTGTTGTGGTGGTGATGGTGGTGATGATGTGTTGTTGTTGTGGTGGTGATGGTGGTGCTGATGTGTTGTTGTTGTTGTGGTGGTGATGATGTGTTGTTGTTGTTGTGGTGGTGATGATGTGTTGTTGTTGTGGTGGTGATGGTGGTGCTGATGTGTTGTTGTTGTGGTGGTGGTGATGGTGATAATGATGTGTTGTTGTTGTGGTGGTGATGATGTGTTGTTGTTGTGGTGGTGATGGTGGTGCTGATGTGTTGTTGCTGTTGTGGTGGTGATGGTGGTGGTGGTGGTGCTGTTGTGGTGGTGATGATGGTGGTGCTGATGTGTTGTTGTTGTTGTGGTGGTGATGATAGTGGTGCTGTTGTGTTGTTGTTGTGGTGGTGATGATAGTGGTGCTGTTGTGTTGTTGTTGTGGTGGTGATGGTGGTGATAATGATGTGTTGTTGTTGTCGTTGTGGTGGTGATCGTCGTCGTGTTGTCGTTGTGTTGGTGGTCGTGTTGTGTGTATAAACAAGTGTATACAGGGTGTCCCAGAAAAATGTCCCTGCCTGACTCCCTGCCTCCCTCCCTCCCTGCCTCCTTCTAACTCACAGTGTATCAGGGAGCAAGCAGGGAGGGAGGCATAGAGGAAGCAGGGAGGGAGGCAGAGAGCAAGCAGGGAGGGAGGCAGAGAGCAAGCAGGGAGGGAATCAGAGAGTAAGCAGGGAGGGAGGCAGGCAGAGAGCAAGCAGGGAGGGAGTCAGAGAGTAAGCAGGGAGGGAGGGAGGCAGAGAGCAAGCAGGGAGGGAGTCAGAGAGCAAGCAGGGAGGGAGTCAGAGAGCAAGCAGGGAGGGAGGCAGAGAGCAAGCAGGGAGGGAGGCAGAGAGCAAGCAGGGAGGGAGGGAGCAGGAAGGGACATTTTTCTGGAACACCCTGTACATACAAACATATATACATGCATTCATAACTACTAACACTTTTCCATATACGATTTAAAAGGGAAAAATAAGAAATACAAATAGTAAATTTTTTTTTTTCAGTTTAAACCATAACTGTGACTCTTACTAAACCTCAAACACGTTAAAAAACTTATATCAACAGTTGTTAACATACCAGAGGAAATCTCTCTCTCTCTCTCTCTCTAAATCTCTCACTCTCTCTCTAAATCTCTTGTATTCTCTCTCTCTCTCTCTCACTTTAACTACCATAAATTTGGCAGAAGTCAGCATGTTAGCTTCATGCACCAGCTTAATGCAGACATTCCACTGCAAGCACAAGGCAACAAGTGTATTTTTTCTCTCTTGTTTCATAACTGTGTGTGTGTGTGTGTGTGTGTGTGTGTGTGTGTGTAGTAGTAGTAGTGTGTAGTTGTAGAGAGAGAGAGTGTGTGTGTGTGTGTGTGTGTGTGTAGTAGTAGTAGTAGTAGTAGTAGTAGTAGTAGTAGTAGTAGTAGTAGTAGAGAGTGTGTGTGTGTGTGTGTGTGTGTGTGTGTAGTAGTAGTAGTAGTAGTAGTAGTAGTAGTAGTAGAGAGTGTGTGTGTGTGTGTGTGTGTGTGTGTGTGTAGTAGTAGTAGTAGTAGTAGTAGTAGTAGTAGTAGTGTGTGTGTGTGTGTGTGTGTGTGTGTGTGTGTGTGTGTGTGTGTGTGTGTGTTTCTGTGTGTGTGTGTGTGTGTGTGCGTGTGTGTGTGTGTGTGTGTGTGGATGTATTTCAGTTCATTATATTCAAGGGATTAAATTATCATACTCAATGGAGCTTACTCACTGGGCTAATACAATGTACTCAAGTAGGTAGACATTGTACTCAAGAGGTCAAATGTACTATGCAACAATGTACTGATAGTGAGTACATAAACACCTCCCTTGATAGGTAATTCTCCACCTGACTGTATTTAATCTGTAATACAACAATACAAACAGGTGTATTAAGTGTATTATAAATGACTTCTATAAAATACAATATAATTTCCCGTTACAGAAGAGAAATTAATCTCTAATTAGTTGAGTTAAATTTTGATAATTAGAATCACACGGGCAATATTGAATTCGTTTTTTTTTCTCGCTATTTTAATTATTTACGAATTCGTTATTAAAGTGATTGTGTTTCCTGTTGTTGGCATTTGTTTATGACTGTCTCACCGCCTCTCATTACCCACTGTCTTCACGAGGTGGATTAAACAATTACTTATTCATCTCTCTCTCTCTCTCTCTCTCTCTCTCTCTCTCTCTCTCTCTCTCTCTCTCATTTCTTTCTATCTCCTTCTTTATCACTCTGTCTTTCAATTTTACACCACTACTGCACTCATTCTTGTTACTTCCCCTCTCTCTCTCTGCCATTCAGTCGCCTCTCTCTTCCCTCTCACTCTCTGTCATTCACTACCCCCTCTCCTCCCTCTCTCTCTCTGCCATCCAGTCGCCTCTCTCTTCCCTCTCACTCTCTGTCATTCACTACCCCCTCTCCTCCCTCTCTCTCTCTGCCATTCAGTCGCCTCTCTCTTCCCTCTCACTCTCTGCCATTCACTACCCCCTCTCCTCCCTCTCTCTCTCTCTGCCATCCAGTCGCCTCTCTCTTCCCTCTCACTCTCTGCCATTCACTGCCCCCTCTCCTCCCTCTCTCTCTCTGCCATCCAGTCGCCTCTCTCTTCCCTCTCACTCTCTGCCATTCACTACCCCCTCTCCTCCCTCTCTCTCTGCCATTCAGTCGCCTCTCTCTTCCCTCTCACTCTCTGCCATTCACTACCCCCTCTCCTCCCTCTCTCTCTCTGCCATCCAGTCGCCTCTCTCTTCCCTCTCACTCTCTGCCATTCACTGCCCCCTCTCCTCCCTCTCTCTCTCTGCCATCCAGTCGCCTCTCTCTTCCCTCTCACTCTCTGTCATTCACTGCCCCCTCTCCTCCCTCTCTCTCTCTGCCATTCAGTCGCCTCTCTCTTCCCTCTCACTCTCTGTCATTCACTACCCCCTCTCCTCCCTCTCTCTCTCTGCCATTCAGTCGCCTCTCTCTTCCCTCTCACTCTCTGCCATTCACTGCCCCCTCTCCTCCCTCTCTCTCTGCCATTCACTACCCCCTCTCCTCCCTCTCTCTCTCTGCCATTCACTGCCCCCTCTCCTCCCTCTCTCTCTGCCATCCAGTCGCCTCTCTCTTCCCTCTCACTCTCTGCCATTCACTGCCCCCTCTCCTCCCTCTTTCTCTGCCATCCAGTCGCCTCTCTCTTCCCTCTCACTCTCTGCCATTCACTGCCCCCTCTCCTCCCTCTCTCTCTGCCATTCACTACCCCCTCTCCTCCCTCTCTCTCTCTGCCATTCACTGCCCCCTCTCCTCCCTCTCTCTCTGCCATCCAGTCGCCTCTCTCTTCCCTCTCACTCTCTGCCATTCACTACCCCCTCTCCTCCCTCTCACTCTCTGCCATTCACTGCCCCCTCTCCTCCCTCTCTCTCTGCCATTCAGTCGCCTCTCTCTTCCCTCTCACTCTCTGCCATTCACTACCCCCTCTCCTCCCTCTCTCTCTCTGCCATCCAGTCGCCTCTCTCTTCCCTCTCACTCTCTGCCATTCACTGCCCCCTCTCCTCCCTCTCTCTCTCTGCCATCCAGTCGCCTCTCTCTTCCCTCTCACTCTCTGTCATTCACTGCCCCCTCTCCTCCCTCTCTCTCTCTGCCATTCAGTCGCCTCTCTCTTCCCTCTCACTCTCTGTCATTCACTACCCCCTCTCCTCCCTCTCTCTCTCTGCCATTCAGTCGCCTCTCTCTTCCCTCTCACTCTCTGCCATTCACTGCCCCCTCTCCTCCCTCTCTCTCTGCCATTCACTACCCCCTCTCCTCCCTCTCTCTCTCTGCCATTCACTGCCCCCTCTCCTCCCTCTCTCTCTGCCATTCACTACCCCCTCTCCTCCCTCTCTCTCTGCCATTCACTGCCCCCTCTCCTCCCTCTCTCTCTGCCATCCAGTCGCCTCTCTCTTCCCTCTCACTCTCTGCCATTCACTACCCCCTCTCCTCCCTCTCACTCTCTGCCATTCACTGCCCCCTCTCCTCCCTCTCTCTCTGCCATTCAGTCGCCTCTCTCTTCCCTCTCACTCTCTGCCATTCACTGCCCCCTCTCCTCCCTCTCTCTCTCTGCCATTCAGTCGCCTCTTTCTTCCCTCTCACTCTCTGCCATTCACTACCCCCTCTCCTCCCTCTCTCTCTCTGCCATTCAGTCGCCTCTCTCTTCCCTCTCACTCTCTGCCATTCACTACCCCCTCTCCTCCCTCTCATCATTATCATCTCTTATTTATTTTCTCTTAATTAGCCTTTAATGACCTGCCCTCTCTTCCATAACCCACGTCTTGGGTACGAACCATTCACCACGTCCCCCTTGACCACGTCCTCCTTGACCATGTCCCCTTGACCACGTCCCCTTGACCACGTCCTCCTTGACCACGTCCCGCTTGACCACGTCCTCCTTGACCACGTCCCGCTTGACCAAGTCCCCTTGACCACGTCCTCCTTGACCACGTCCTCCTTGACCACGTCCCGCTTGACCACGTCCCCTTGACCACGTCCTCCTTGACCACGTCCCGCTTGACCACGTCCCCTTGACCACGTCCCGCTTGACCAAGTCCCCTTGACCACGTCCCCTTGACCACGTCCTCCTTGACCACGTCCCGCTTGACCACGTCCTCCTTGACCACGTCCCGCTTGACCAAGTCCCCTTGACCACGTCCTCCTTGACCACGTCCTCCTTGACCACGTCCCGCTTGACCACGTCCCCTTGACCACGTCCTCCTTGACCACGTCCCGCTTGACCACGTCCCCTTGACCACGTCCTCCTTGACCACGTAGCCGAGTGTGGGCCAAAACAGATTCACGGTGTTGACAATAACAAGTGTCACAGGAACTCAAGTCTTCGCTTCCGTAAACAAACTTTTTTGAACAACCTGGTCTATGGCGTCTCTCTCTCTCTCTCTCTCTCTCTCTCTCTCTACCTTTCGTTTTCTCTATCTATCTATCTATATTTTTCTCTCTTTATCTATCGCTTTCTCTCACGTATAAAAGCACACACACTCTTTCTCTATCTCTTTATCGAGAGAGAGAGAGAGAGAGAGAGAGAGAGAGAGAGAGAGAGAGAGAGAGAGAGAGAGATGGTGCGCCAGCTGTCACAAGGTCACCACTACTCACTGCCATCCACTGGCCCACTTCCCCGCTACTTCCGCTGTCTTGTGCCTCTCTCTCTTCCTCTCTCTCCCTTTCTTTCCTCTTACACCTCTCTCTCTCTCTCTCCCCCTGACTTTTTCTTACTCCTCTCCCTTGCCTCCTCCTCTCCCTTCCTCTTTCTCTCCTCTTACACGTCTCTCTCTCTCCTCTTATCCCTTCAGCATACTCCCCTTCCTTCCTCTTCTTACACCTCCCTCTCTTCCCTCCTCTCCCTTCCTCTCACACCCCTCTCTCTCTCCTCCCCTTTCCCCTCTTTAGTTTTCCCTTTCTCTTATTCCTTTCATACTTCTTCTTCCCCTTACACCTTTCTTTCTCCCTGCCTTCTCTTGCTCTTCTTTCACCATCTCAATTTGTCTCTGTCTGTCTGTCTGTCTGTCTGTGTGTCTGTCTGTCTGTGTGTCTGTCTGTCTGTCTGTCTGTCTGTCTCTTTCTCATAATTATAAAAGGTCTTTCCCATCCACCAACTTTCACTCCCAACTCTCTCTCGTCGCACACACACACACACACACACACACACACACACACACACACACATGAGAGTTAAGCCTGTAGGCAACACATTAATCTCAACTAATGTTAAGTGGTTATTCTCTCTTGACCAATAGAGCGTGTGATAAAAAAGACAGACAGACAGAGACGAATAGATAGATAGATTGATAGATAGATACAGACAGAGAGACAGACAAATAGACAGATAGATTGATAGATAGATACAGACAGAGAGACAAATAGACAGATAGATAGATACAGACAGACAGAGACAAATAGACAGATAGATTGATAGATAGATACAGACAGACAGACAGACAAATAGACAGATAGATTGATAGATAGATACAGACAGAGAGACAGATAGATTGATAGATAGATACAGACAGACAGAGAGACAAATAGACAGATAGATTGATAGATAGATACAGACAGACAGAGACAAATAGACAGATAGATTGATAGATAGATACAGACAGACAGAGACAAATAGACAGATAGATTGATAGATAGATACAGACAGACAGAGACAAATAGACAGATAGATTGATAGATAGATACAGACAGAGAGACAGACAAATAGACAGATAGATTGATAGATAGATACAGACAGACAGAGACAAATAGACAGATAGATTGATAGATAGATACAGACAGACAGACAGATAGACAGACATATATCCATCATTGGTTTAATTAGTTCGCGTAGTTTTTACAGTTTGTTTACAAAATAATAATAATAATAGACTAACCTGTTATTTAATTGTCTTTATGTAGAAGGATTATAAAATGGGTTAGGTTAGGTTAGGGTAGGGTAGGTTAGATTAGGTTAGGGTAGGGTAGGGTAGGGTAGGTTAGGTTAGGTTAGGTTAGGGTAGGGTAGGGTAGGTTAGGTTAGGGTAGGGTAGGGTAGGGTAGGTTAGGTTAGGGTAGGGTAGGGTAGGGTAGGTTAGGTTAGGTTAGGTTAGGTTAGGTTAGGTTAGGGTAGGGTAGGTTAGATTAGGTTAGGTTAGGGTAGGGTAGGGTAGGGTAGGTTAGGTTAGGGTAGGGTAGGGTAGGGTAGGTTAGGTTAGGTTAGGTTAGGTTAGGGTAGGGTAGGTTAGATTAGGTTAGGGTAGGGTAGGGTAGGGTAGGTTAGGTTAGGGTAGGGTAGGGTAGGTT
>CAUDMG010002818.1:170000-172500 GCA_958450375.1 Homarus gammarus | reverse complement strand
TGTATCCTGCACCACCACTCCTGTAACAGCCTGCCACGACCTCTACGACCACTGTATCCTGTACCACCACTCTAACAGGCTGCCACGACCTCTACGACCACTGTATCCTGCACCACCACTCCTGTAACAGCCTGCCACGACCTTGCAGTATAAAACAGTATATATATAAAGGTGTGTCACTTAACCTACACACATCATTAAAGATCAACAGGTAAGAATAGGATTTATTTACAAAAACACTTGATCACTTTAAGCTTGATTACTTTAAGCTTGATCACTTTAAGCTTTATCACTTTAAGCTTGATCACTTTAAGCTTGATCACTTTAAGCTTGATTACTTTAAGCTTTATCACTTTAAGCTTTATCACTTTAAGCTTGATCACTTTAAGCTTTATCACTTTAAGCTTTGGTGTAAAAAAAAACCCTCACCTCACTCAGATATTCTAAAAGCGATTAATTATTTATGGAAAATTAATTCACGACACCTTGAAGATAATACATATATATATACATTGTGTTTTAATACAAGACAGACGTAAAATAAAACACTATTAACATCTCTTGCTGGTGTATATGGCTTAATTACTATACCTGGTGCTTCCTTACCTCACCTGAGAGACGGAGGCCAGGTACACCCCTTGTCTGTCAGGGTCTGTTATTAGTGATGGTTTAAAGAGCCCAAGTGTTTTACCCCCCCCCCCCCCTCCCTCCGCCTGTCAAGAGTGTTGGTGAGTTGGTGGAGTGTTGGTGTAAAGTGGTGGAGGGGAATGTTGGTGTTAACTTGTGAGGGAGTATTGTTGTTAAGTGATGAGGAGAGAGGGTGCTGGCATTAAGTGTTGGAGGGGGAACAAATTGACTCGCCATCTTGCACAGGTAAATACATAAGTGGTAGATATACAACAGGTGTTTAATGACTGACCAGGTAATTAAGACCATAATGTACCAGAAGTGAGACATTAACGCCCACATTCTAACGACACACCATAATGACATTTTATAGTGAGAAATATTTTATGTCTCCACTTGTTACCTTTTTAAACTAATGTCTCTTACTGTCACAACATTCCTCAGGTGTTAACAGGTGACTTATAACCGCTCAAGATGAAAGACACAACATAAGGGGTGGTCATTACAGTAACTCACGGACGATGAGAACAACAATTGATAATGTCTTTGTCAGGTAATTCATATTTCCCATCGTGGAGGACAGTAATGAGACGTTTGTAAGAGTGTGTGTGTGTGTGTGTGTGTGTGTGTGTGTGTGTGTGTGTGTGTGTGTGTGTGTGCGTGTGTGTGTGTGTGTGTGTGTGTGTGTGTGTGTGTGTGTGTGCGTGTGTGTGTAAAGAGTGAAGGGAGGATTAGGGAGTAAGGGGGTGGAGGTTTGGAGGTGTTGTGAGGGCGAGAAGTGAGGATGAGGGAAGAGAGATGGAGGTGTTGTGGGAGGAAGGAGGTAAGGTAGGGGAGGAGAGAGGGGTGGTAGAGGAGTATTGGGAGGGAGGTACACCCCCCTAACAGTGGTGGCGCTACACAAAGGGTCACCACAAACCTGCCTGAAACACCCCCACTTCCGCTATGATTTATGCCCTCATCATCAAAGACTTCCACTACAGGTAGAAGGCAGGCAATGATTGGTCTGGAGTAACTTATAAACGAGACTCATTACCATTGATAGGTTAACGCCAGGTAGTGTTGACAGGTGAGGCGGATGTGTTCTTCCTGGTACACGCAGAGAGAGGTCAAGTACTCAGGTGTTACTCTAAACATGTGAGAATTGTATCGTTTTAACACGTGTCAGTGGGTGGGTGTTCCTGCCTGGGTGACGGTGAAGTAAACAGGTGTTTCTACAGGTGTCTCCACAGGTAACCTCCGGTAATTATGGTACAGGTAAATAACACGTAATGCATGACATCGGGTAAGGAGGGCATCTTATCCTCAACATTCCCTGTGTAAGGAGTGGACCAACCCCCCCCCCCCCCCCCCCCAGCTCCTCCTGTGATAACTCCTGCAGATCAACCACTCCCTCAGGCAGGTGTTCGCTACGGTGAGTTTGTTTATTAATGGGTGTCGTCTGTAACCTCCTTCTTCTTCCCTTCCTCCTTCTTCCCGTCTTCTTCATTCATTTCGTTCTATTCTTCTTCCTCTTTTCTTTATTCTCTTCGTCCACTTCATCTCTCTTTCCTTCTACCAGTCGCTCTTGCCCTCTTCCTCCTCATCATCTTCTTCCTAATTCTCTCGTTACTCTTCCTCTTTCCCCTACTTTATCTTGACACTTCCCCTCCACCTCCTTCCGTTCTCCCTCTTCCTCCTCCTCCTCCTGCTGCACATCCATCCGCTCTTCCTCCTCCCCCTTCCGCTCCCACTCTTCCTTCTCTTCCACCCCTTCCGTACTTCCTCCTCCTCCTTCCGCTCCCACTCTTCCACCTCCTTCCGTTCTTCCTCCTCCTCCTTCTCCTTCCGCTCCCACTCTTCCTCCTCCTTCTCCTTCCGCTCCCACTCTTCC
>CAUDMG010002818.1:152500-165000 GCA_958450375.1 Homarus gammarus | reverse complement strand
TATAGGAGAGGGAGAAGGAGGGAGAGAAGAGGGAAAAGGAGGGAGAAGGAGGGAGTTGAACACGTCAGTCTCACGTCCTGGAGAAGATGGGTGTGGGAAGGTGAAAACCCAGGTGTAAAAACTGATTTACCTTGGTCCTCCCTACCTGTTTCCCCCTCCCTCACCCCTGTCTCCCCCTCCCCTCTCACCTCCTCACCTGTCTCCCTCTCCCCCCACCTCTCTCACCCCACCTCTCTCCGTCTCCCCTCCCTCCCACCTGTCTCCCTCTCCCCCCACCTCTCTCACCTGTCTCCCTCTCCCCTCCCTACCTGTCTCTCTCTAACTTCCCTCTCACATCCCTCTCATCTATTCGCTTTCCCCCCCCTTTCACATACCTCTCTCTCTCTCTCTCACCGTCGTCTCACCCCTTTACCTGCTTCCCTCTCACCTCTCTCACCTGTCTTCCTCTCACCTCTCTCACCACCCCTCTCACCTCTCTCACCGCCCCTCTCACCTCTCTCACCTCTCTCACCGCCCCTCTCACCTCTCTCACCGCCCCTCTCACCTCTCTCACCGCCCCTCTCACCTCTCTCACCGCCCCTCTCACCTCTCTCACCACCCCTCTCACCTCTCTCATCGCCCCTCTCACCTCTCTCACCGCCCCTCTCACCTCTCTCACCGCCCCTCTCACCTCTCTCACCGCCCCTCTCACCTCTCTCACCGCCCCTCTCACCTCTCTCATCGCCCCTCTCACCTCTCTCACCGCCCCTCTCACCGCCCCTCTCACCTCTCTCACCACCCCTCTCACCTCTCTCATCGCCCCTCTCACCTCTCTCACCGCCCCTCTCACCTCTCTCACCTCTCTCACCGCCCCTCTCACCTCTCTCACCGCCCCTCTCACCTCTCTCACCGCCCCTCTCACCTCTCTCATCGCCCCTCTCACCTCTCTCACCGCCCCTCTCACCTCTCTCACCGCCCCTCTCACCTCTCTCACCACCCCTCTCACCTCTCTCACCGCCCCTCTCACCTCTCTCCATCCCCTCTCACCTCTCTCACCGCCCCTCTCACCTCTCTCACCGCCCCTCTCACCTCTCTCATCGCCCCTCTCACCTCTCTCACCGCCCCTCTCACCTCTCTCATCGCCCCTCTCACCTCTCTCACCGCCCCCAAGAGAATAACGAAGTAGATAAAAATAAGACAGATAGATAGATAGATAGATAGATAGATAGATAGATGATAGATAGATAGATAGATAGAGACAATAAAAAAGACAGACAGACAAGCAGACAGACAGAGGAGACAAGCAGACAGATAGAGGAGACAAGCAGACAGACAGAGGAGACAAGCAGACAGACAGAGGGGACAAGCAGACAGACAGAGGAGACAAGCAGACAGACAGAGGAGACAAGCAGACAGACAGAGGGGACAAGCAGACAGACAGAGGAGACAAGCAGACAGACAGAGGGGACAAGCAGACAGACAGAGGAGACAAGCAGACAGACAGAGGAGACAAGCAGACAGACAGAGGGGACAAGCAGACAGACAGAGGAGACAGGCAGACAGGCAGAGGAGACAGAAGAGACAGGCAGACAGACAGACGAGACAGGCAGACAGTGAGACAGGCAGACAGAGGAGACAGGCAGACAGACAGAGGAGGAAACAGAAGAGACAGGCAGACAGACAGGAGACAGGCAGTCAGACAGAGGAGACAGAGACAGACAGACAGACAGGAGACAGGCAGACAGACAGAGGAGACAGAAGAGACAGGCAGACAGACAGAGGAGGAAACAGAAGAGACAGGCAGACAGACAGAGGAGGAAACAGAAGAGACAGGCAGACAGACAGAGGAGAGAGAAGAGACAGGCAGATAGACAGACGGAGACAAACAGACAGAGGAGACAGAAGAGACAGGCATACAGACAGACGAGACAAGCACACAGGTAGAATAGTGAAAGTTAGCAAGACCTTGGAGGGAAAATATACACGATCAAGGAGAAAGTGTAGAGGGTGGTGAAGAAGGTGGTGAAGAGGGTGGTGAAGAGGGTGGTGAAGAAGGTGGTGAAGAAGGTGGTGAAGAAGGTGGTGAAGAGGGTGGTGAAGAAGGTGGTGAAGAGGGTGGTGAAGAGGGTGGTGAAGAAGGTGGTGAAGAGGGTGGTGAAGAAGGTGGTGAAGATGGTGGTGAAGAAGGTGGTGAAGATGGTGGTGAAGAGGGTGGTGAAGAAGGTGGTGAAGAAGGTGGTGAAGAGGGTGGTGAAGAGGGTGGTGAAGAAGGTGGTGAAGAGGGTGGTGAAGAGGGTGGTGAAGAGGGTGGTGAAGAGGGTGGTGAAGAAGGTGGTGAAGATGGTGGTGAAGATGATGGTGAAGAGGGTGGTGAAGATGGTGGTGAAGAGGGTGGTGAAGATGGTGGTGAAGAGGGTGGTGAAGAGGGTGGTGAAGATGGTGGTGAAGATGGTGGTGAAGAAGGTGGTGAAGAAGGTGGTGAAGAAGGTGGTGAAGAAGGTGGTGAAGAGGGTGGTGAAGAAGGTGGTGAAGAGGGTGGTGAAGAGGGTGGTGAAGAAGGTGGTGAAGAAGGTGGTGAAGAAGGTGGTGAAGAGGGTGGTGAAGAAGGTGGTGAAGAGGGTGGTGAAGAGGGTGGTGAAGAAGGTGGTGAAGAAGGTGGTGAAGAAGGTGGTGAAGAAGGTGGTGAAGAAGGTGGTGAAGAGGGTGGTGAAGAAGGTGGTGAAGAAGGTGGTGAAGATGGTGGTGAAGAAGGTGGTGAAGAGGGTGGTGAAGAGGGTGGTGAAGAAGGTGGTGAAGAAGGTGGTGAAGAGGGTGGTGAAGAGGGTGGTGAAGAAGGTGGTGAAGAAGGTGGTGAAGAAGGTGGTGAAGAAGGTGGTGAAGAAGGTGGTGAAGAGGGTGGTGAAGAAGGTGGTGAAGAAGGTGGTGAAGATGGTGGTGAAGAAGGTGGTGAAGAGGGTGGTGAAGAGGGTGGTGAAGAAGGTGGTGAAGAGGGTGGTGAAGAAGGTGGTGAAGAAGGTGGTGAAGATGGTGGTGAAGATGGTGGTGAAGATGGTGGTGAAGAAGGTGGTGAAGAAGGTGGTGAAGAAGGTGGTGAAGAGGGTGGTGAAGAAGGTGGTGTAGAAGGTGGTGAAGAGGGTGGTGAAGAAGGTGGTGAAGAGGGTGGTGAAGAAGGTGGTGAAGAGGGTGGTGAAGAAGGTGGTGAAGAGGGTGGTGAAGAAGGTGGTGAAGAGGGTGGTGAAGAAGGTGGTGAAGAAGGTGGTGTAGAAGGTGGTGAAGAGGGTGGTGAAGAAGGTGGTGAAGAAGGTGGTGAAGAGGGTGGTGAAGAAGGTGGTGAAGAAGGTGGTGAAGAAGGTGGTGAAGATGGTGGTGAAGAGGGTGGTGAAGAAGGTGGTGAAGAAGGTGGTGAAGAAGGTGGTGAAGATGGTGGTGAAGAGGGTGGTGAAGAAGGTGGTGAAGGTGGTGAAGAGGGTGGTGAAGAAGGTGGTGAAGAAGGTGGTGAAGAAGGTGGTGAAGAGGGTGGTGAAGAGGGTGGTGAAGAAGGTGGTGAAGAAGGTGGTGAAGAAGGTGGTGAAGAAGGTGGTGAAGAAGGTGGTGAAGATGGTGGTGAAGAGGGTGGTGAAGATGGTGGTGAAGATGGTGGTGAAGAGGGTGGTGAAGATGGTGGTGAAGAGGGTGGTGAAGAGGGTGGTGAAGAGGGTGGTGAAGAGGGTGGTGAAGATGGTGGTGAAGATGGTGGTGAAGATGGTGGTGAAGAAGGTGGTGAAGATGGTGGTGAAGATGGTGGTGAAGAGGGTGGTGATGAGGGTGGTGAAGAGGGTGGTGAAGAGGGTGGTGAAGATGGTGGTGAAGATGGTGGTGAAGATGGTGGTGAAGAGGGTGGTGAAGAGGGTGGTGAAGAGGGTGGTGAAGATGGTGGTGAAGATGGTGGTGAAGATGGTGGTGAAGATGATGGTGAAGAGGGTGGTGAAGATGGTGGTGAAGAGGGTGGTGAAGATGGTGGTGAAGAGGGTGGTGAAGAGGGTGGTGAAGATGGTGGTGAAGAGGGTGCTGAAGATAATGGTGAAGATGGTGGTGAAGAAGGTGGTGAAGATGGTGGTGAAGATGGTGGTGATAATGGTGGTGAAGATGGTGGTGAAGATGGTGGTGATGAGGGTGGTGAAGATGGTGGTGAAGATGGTGGTGAAGATGGTGGTGAAGAAGGTGGTGAAGATGGTGGTGAAGAGGGTGGTGAAGATGATGGTGAAGATGGTGGTGAAGAGGGTGGTGATGAGGGTGGTGAAGAGGGTGGTGAAGATGGTGGTGAAGATGGTGGTGAAGATGGTGGTGATAATGGTGGTGAAGATGGTGGTGATAATGGTGGTGAAGATGGTGGTGAAGATGGTGGTGAAGATGGTGGTGATGAGGGTGGTGAAGATGGTGGTGAAGATGGTGGTGAAGATGGTGGTGAAGAAGGTGGTGAAGATGGTGGTGAAGATGGTGGTGAAGAT
Organism: Homarus gammarus; assembly: GCA_958450375.1. Lineage (NCBI taxonomy): Eukaryota > Metazoa > Arthropoda > Malacostraca > Decapoda > Nephropidae > Homarus > Homarus gammarus. The sequence goes on along the minus strand of CAUDMG010002818.1, from coordinate 160,534 downwards.
GGTGGTGAAGAGGGTGGTGAAGAGGGTGGTGAAGATGGTGGTGAAGATGGTGGTGAAGAGGGTGGTGAAGATGGTGGTGAAGAGGGTGGTGATAATGGTGGTGATGATGTGGTGATAATGGTGAAGATGGTGGTGAAGAAGGTGGTGAAGAAGGTGGTGAAGATGGTGGTGATAATGGTGGTGAAGATGGTGGTGATGATGGTGGTGATAATGGTGGTGAAGATGGTGGTGAAGATGGTGGTGATAATGGTGGTGAAGATGGTGAAGATGGTGGTGAAGATGGTGGTGATAATGGTGGTGAAGATGGTGGTGAAGATGGTGGTGATAATGGTGGTGATAATGGTGAAGATGGTGGTGATAATGATGGTGATAATGATGGTGATAATGGTGGTGAAGGTGATAATGGTGGTGAAGATGGTGGTGATATGATGGTGATAATGGTGGTGAAGATGGTGGTGATAATGGTGGTGAAGATGGTGGTGATAATGATGGTGGTGATAATGGTGGTGAGGATGATGGTGAGGAAAGAGAAAAAGGAAAATTGAGAGAGAAAAGAAAGTGTTAGGAGAGAGAGAGAGAGAGAGAGAGAGAGAGAGAGAGAGAGAGAGAGAGAGAGAGAGAGAGAGAGAGAGAGAGAGAGAGAGAGAGATCACTGCACTATGATGAAGAGAAGTAAGTGTATTAAGTATGCTCTATTTATACACTTATAAATTTAATCCACTCTAAGGTGTACTTATACCTGTACCTGTATCTACCTGTACCTGTCTGTACCTGTACCCGTATCTACCTGTACCCGTATCTACCTGTACCTGTATCTACCTGTACCTGTATCTACCTGTACCTGTCTGTACCTGTATCTACCTGTACCTGTATCTACCTGTACCTGTACCCCCACACCTGCCAGTACACCTGTTTACAATTGATGTAAGTTTTTCTTTGAATTTGAAGTAGAGTTTGTACAGGTGTAGAAGGTGTGGGAGGCAGGAGCAGACTACCCCTCACTTCCCTCCACCCTACGTAGGAAAAAAACAGAGAGGTGATCCGTGTGGGAACGAGGCGGCTGTGGCGACTTACTGGGGGGGGGGGGAGGGGGGAGAAGGAAGAGGAGAGGAGAGAAGGGAGAGGAAAGGGGAGAAGGGAGAGGAAAGGGAGGGAGGGAGGGAGGGATGAAAGGGAGTAAGAGATGTTATATATATATCACAACTAGAAAATCTTTTTGGACGACCCTGTAGCTATATCAGTTATGGGTGATCGATCTCACTACAGGTCCAGGTCCAGTGAGGGTCAATCTTCCCCTCTACAGGTCCAATGAGTCCCCCCCCCCCCCCCTCCACCATGGGTACAGTGTTAATACAGGAAGACACAGAAACACCCGGAAATAACCTGAGACATTAATTAAAGGTCACAATATTGGACAACAAACACCCTTTAATCTACACACAGACTCAGAAGGGGTAACGAACCTGGGACACCGTCAAGAGAGGCACCACCGCTCACACCCCGACTGGATAAAAAAAAAAGAAAAAGAAAAATGAATAAAAAAGTAGGAAAAAATGTAAAATAAAAATGACCAATAATGAAAAATAAAGAAGGAAATGTGATAAATGATAGACTAAGAATAGACAAGGGCAATAGTAGTAGTGATTAAGGATAGGTTAAGTTAAGTTAGGTTAGGTATTGGGTTGATATCACCTGCTAGTATTAACATCTGGGAGAGTCTGCAGATAGGTGAGACCAGCCGGGGGGAAACAAGTGTGTGTGTGTGTGTGTGTGTGTGTGTGTGTGTGTGTGTGTGTCAGAGTTTATGGGGGGTGGAGGAGGGAGGGAATGTGCATATTAGCGTGACCCTAGCATCGACCCCTTACCCCTTAGATTGCAGTACACACACACACACACACACACACATCAACCTCAGGTGTGTTAGGAACATATGGATGAGTGAAGCGCCCCGCCCCACCTGTGTATGTGTGTTAACAGGTACCCCTCTCACCTGGCCCTCTCACCTGGATGTAATGTTTTATAATTCTATCTCGTGTTGTTGAAGATAAGGAGAGGAGAGGGGGGGGGTGGTGGAGGGGGGGATAGATAAACTGATAGATAAATAAAAACAAAATAGATAGATGGTTCGATACTCAAATAGATAGATGGTTCGAGAGAGAGTATTACAGGTGTATGGGAGAGTCAAGGTGTCATATGTGGCAATCTGTGGAATACCCGTTTGATGTTGTAGGTGATAAAGATGAGGTGGGGTTAGGTTAGGTTAGGTTAGGTTAGGTTAGGTTAGGTGAGGTTATTCACCAGAAAACTGCAAAAAAATAAACTTCACACAGAGCCTAACCTGACCTGACCTAACTTAACCTAACCTGACCTAGCTTAACCTAACCTCACCTGACCTGACCTTCTTAACCTAACCTGACCTAGCTTAACCTAACCTCACCTGACCTTCTTAACCTGACCTGACCTTCTTAACCTAACCTGACCTGACCTTCTTAACCTGACCTGACCTTAACCTAACCTGACCTGACCTTCTTAACCTAACCTGACCTAACTTAACCTAACCTATATTATATCCACGTTAACATGAAACAGGCACTGACTGTAACATGTACTGAATAATTATATACACAGATAAACAAAGAGAGACAGAGATGCTTCACAGATGGACAGTGTGTGTGTGTGTGTGTGTGTGTGTGTGTGTGCAGCCATCTGCTTCCTGGCATCGGGGAACGGGGAGGAGGGAGGGAGGGAGGGATGTTACACAAGCCCTCCCTCCCCTCTCCCTTGCCTCCCTCACTCAACTTCGGGTCGTAGTAGTCGTAGTCGTAGTCGTAGTAGTAGTGGTAGTAGTAGTAGTAGTAGTAGTAGTAAGGGCTTTCTATTAAGTTATTCATGATCTTGACCTAACTTGTCACACCCTTGGCATAACACACTGACACAATCCTTGACATTAGAGTACTGACCACACACACACACACACACACACACACACCTCTCCTTCCCACACTAATACGGAAACATGGATCCACCGACATGCATACAGACACACGCGAACCTTTGCACATACACATACATACATACACACACACAGAAGCCCCTTAAACAGACAGACAGACATCAAAACAATCACTACACTGTTCTGTCTATCTATCTATCTATCTGCCTGTCTGTCTGTCTGTCTGTCTGTCTGTCTGTCTATCTATCATCTCATCACTATACCTGCGTGACGAATCTATTTAAATTTTAACATTAGGGTGATAGTGGTGATAGTGGTAATTGTGGTTATGGTGGTAGTGGTAGTAGTAGGAATAGTGGTTTTGATGGTAGTGATAACAATGGTGACTTATGGTAGCAATAATGATAGTGATAAGGGTGGAGGGTCAATAATTGTGGTGGTGGTGATTGTGGTAGAGGAAGTGGTGATTGTGGTGGTGGTGATTGTGGTAGAGGAAGTGGTGATTGTGGTGGTGGTAGTGGTGGTGGTGGTGGTAGTGGTGGAGGGTCAATAATTGTGGTCGTGGTGGTGGTGATTGTGGTAGAGGAAGTGGTGATTGTGGTGGTGATTGTGGTGGTGGTGGTGGCAACGGTAAGATTGACTTACGCGATGATGATGATGATGATGATGACTTTTTTAATCTAAATGATGAACAAATGTGATGAACAAGTACTGATATTCATCAAAACAAAAATAATGCACAAAATGGTGAACAATATCATAATGAAATACAATGAACAGATATAATGAACAGGATGATGAATATACACGATAAACTAAGTCAACACTGTCATGATGAACATTATGGTGAACATATAGAATGAACAACGTGAACAAAACGATAAAACAATTTTGAGGCCCAAATTTTAAAGGTGAACAAATACAATAAAGAAAGCGATGAACATAATGGCAGAATAATCTGTTCAGGTGTTCACAGTGAACACTACACAGCCTTCCCTTGTATATTACCATAAATTATTGATCATTACACAGAGTGTTTCCTGCTTGTTGAGAGAGAGAGAGAGAGAGAGAGAGAGAGAGAGAGAGAGAGATGTGTGTGTGGTGTGTGTAGGGGAGGGAGGTCAGGGAACACCTGTCGACACAGGTGTGAACGCACCTGCTGTCTCGTACACCTATGCCCCTAAACGCAGTCTCCAGCATTTCCCCCAACACACGTACATTCTCCAACACTCACCCGATACACACATATACACCAACAGTTACACCCTAAACACACAGAAACTTACACCAACACTTCCTCCAACACACAAGTATAAATTTTAATATTTCCTGACTGACACACACACACACACACACACACACACACACACACACACACACACACCCACACACACACACACACTAACGCAAACACTCCACAACACAACATCACCAACACTACACGAGAGAGAGACAGTACAGGTAGTTTAAAGGTCCGTCCTTGAGCCTCGAGGCAAGGTGAAGGATAAGAAGGAGGGAGGAGGAAGAAGGGGAGAGCGACACGTGGGAACACCTTGACCCGCGACCCTCGTCAGGTGAGCTGAACCAAGACCTGCAGTGTCTCCGGGAGGGCAGCGAGGGGCGTGTATTAGGTGGTGTGTATCCCAGAGGCTATGGGCGTGTCTCGAAGGATATGAGTGGGTCTTAGAAGGCATAGGCGGGTCTCTGGAGATATAGGCGTGTTTCAGAGGATATGGGCGGGTCTTAGAGAATATGGGAGGGTCTGAGAGGATATGGGCGAGTCTTAGAGGCTATGGGCGTGTCTCAGAGGATATAGGTGTGGTCTTAGAAGGCATAGGCGGGGATATGGGCGTGTCTCAGCGGTTATTGGAGGGTCTTAGGCGATATGGGCGTGTTTCTGGGGACATGGAAGTCTCTCAGATGATATGGGTGGGTCTTAAAAGGCATGGGGGTGTCTCAGAGGGCATGGGCGTGTCTCTGAGAACATGGGTGTGAAGGAAATGTCTTAAGATATGACCATGTCTTAGGTAAAGTATGTCTCAAAGGATATGGGTGTATTTCATTAGACATAGGGGGGGGGGGGGTGGAGGTCTCAGCAAGACATGGCGGTGTCTTAAGCGTAGATCACAAATCGGACGGTATGGGCGTGTCCTGTGTGCAGTGGAGCAGAAGGCCAATTTACCGTGTCCTTGCTATACGTACGGGAATATCTTGCGCGGTGTGAGAGGAGTCAAGGACAAGTGGGCGTGTCCTAGAGAAGTACAGCGCGTGTCCTAGAGTGTGAATGAGACGCGTGTAGAAGCATGTCCCAGTGTCCCTATATAAAGGTGAGGTGAGACAGGTGTGGACATGTTTACCTGTTCTACACACCTGTTTATTTACCTGTGTTTGAGTCTCACTTCTCACCTGTGCATAAACACCTATATTGTTTATATTCCTCTACACAATTTAAAATCAACATCTTTCAATAATTTCACCTGTGTAATTTATTCTTCATTTTAAATAACTTTGCGTCATTTATTCATTATTTTTTACATCCACACCAACATATCAGCTTCGAATTTCTCTCTACATAATTATCTTACCTGTGATGTAATAAAACCAATAATTACTTACTAAAGGTATATATATATTTTCATGCAAATTTTCAAACCTATAATCTATCAACCTAATTTCCTTGATATATGTATAACTCAACTATAATTTCCTCATAAGAAAGTCGTATTGAATATATATTTTATAATCGATAAATAAGGAGTAACAGAAGGAAAATAAATTACAGGTATATGATACGGACACAGAATGGTTCTATAATGATTTATCGAGTAGTGTGTGTTATGGTGTCACAGTGCTATAATGCTCCAGTATATTTTGATGTAATGTTATGGTGTAGCCAGAGTGGTTATTGGCTAGACTGGTTTATGGGCGTTATATTAACTCTCACCATAATTCGCTATAGTGACTGTCACCATAATTCACAATAGGGTCATTCAATACAAATAACTCACTATCACTACTATTACTACTCTTAAGCATCACTATCAATGTTAATGCAAAGTCAGTTATTGTAATCATCATCATTATCATTATCATCACCACCAAAACCGCCCCAACCACCACCACCACTGCCACCACCACCACTACTACCACCACCACCACCACCACCACCACTACCACCGCCACCACCACCACTACCACCACCACCACCACCACTGCCACCACCACCACTACCACCACCACCACCACCACTGCCACTACCACTGCCACTACCACCACCACTACCACTACCACCACCACCACCACCACCACCGCCCCAACCACCACCACTACTTCCATCACAACCACCATCAAATACCACCACTACCACCACTACCACCAACTCCTTTCTCTACTCACAAACCCCAACACCTACCCATCCATCCACCCACCAACACACCTTTACATATCACCACAACTACAGACATTCAAACCTTACCAATCAATTCCCCCCAATCTCACCCACAAACTACCTCCAGTATTGACGTTTAACAACCATTCTCCCCCCCCCCCTCACCCTACCCCTCCCCCCCCACCCCCCAAAACTCAAGTCATATAGGGTTAAAATATAGTACAAGTAATATGTCATATACGAGCTCGCTCGCTCTAGTATACCTGTCATTTCACTGAGAATTATTGACGTCGATAAATAACACAAGTACAACTCACCTGTCAGGAATCGTATTATTGTGGGACGGGTTTGTTTAAGGTACCGTGAGAGAGAGAGAGAGAGAGAGAGAGAGAGAGAGAGAGAGAGAGAGAGAGAGAGAGAGAGAGAGAGACAACAATAATAATAATAAATGAAAGAGACAGAAAGACAGGTAGACAGACACACAGACAGAGACACGGTTTCTCAGATAAAAACAAATCCCCCCCACCCCCGCACTCAGGAGCTATATCAGTTCCCATGTATAGAACCAAACACACAATGTGTTTGAATGTATTTGAAACACTGTGTAACATTCAGTGCCACAATATCCTGACCACGGGGGGGTAGTTATACTGACCATGTGTGAACTCTACTCTGTAATCCTTTTGCACTACCGCTCACAGGATGAGTCTGGGGTGCACAATAAACTAGCTTCTAAAAGTGGCCCAAAAAAAAACATCAAGTTACCCGAACTCTCGCCGCTAGAAACCCAAACACCACAACAGGTTTCTAACTCCACCAGGCAGGATGGTAAGTGAGTATTAGAAAACCTTATATATTATTGTTATTATCTTCATGTGTAAACCTTATCATTATATTAAATCATTTATTTTTGGTTTGTACACTAATATATTTCTTATTATTATTATTTTATTATATATTTCTTTATTCTATATCATTAATTTTTATTTTAATGTCATATAATTTTTATTGTTTTATTATATATATTTTTTATTTTAACTGAATCTTTTTGTTTTTAATTTTGTTTTTTAATTATGATTTACAACATTTAGAAGTTGTAAGAGGAAGAGGAGGAAAGGAAGAGAAGGAGGAGGAGGAAGAAGAGGAGCAGGAGGACAAGGACAAGAGAAGAAGAAGAGGAAATGATAATGATGAAGAAGTAGAAGAAAAAATGAGAGAGAAACATAGGAAAGAAGAAGAAAAGGAAAGATGAACAACAACGATAGATAAAAAAGGTCAAAACGGTGAAAATAACCTTTAACACACACACACACACACACACACACACACACACACACACACACACGGACAAGAAAAGAATTGAGATAATAATATAAACCAGTAGAATAAACCCAATTTAAACCGTCCAGATATAAAACCAGATGACGCCAACTCTCCACACACCCGACCTTGACCTTTGACCTCAATAATGCTGGAGAGATTTAATATTTTTTCTTTGGGCGGCCAACCATCCAACAATTGTTAACTTACAATAAAATTCACTATATTTTTATCTTGGGGGATGATGATGATGATGATGATGATGATGATGATGATTATGATGATAAAAAAACAACAATGATAATAAAATAATAATAATAATAATAACAATAACAATAATAATAGTACTACTACTACTACTACTACTACTACT
>CAUDMG010002818.1:112500-147500 GCA_958450375.1 Homarus gammarus | reverse complement strand
AAATGTGAATACAATTAAATAGGACAAATTAATTGGATCCCATTAATAGTTGTTTTGTTTTTTGTTTCGATGGGGGGGGGGGGGGAATGAGGGAACGATTTATTAATTGTGTATAATTAAATTTAGTAATTGTAATAACATCATTGGTGGTCCGTGAAAAACAAAAATTATCTGACTCGAAAAAGGTGAATTATTTTATTGTGTTGGTTAGGTTAGGTTAGGTTAGGTTAGTTTTATCACGCCTCAATTATCACTACTTCTCTTCCCCCCTTACCACCACCCCTCTTCCCCCTCACCACCACCCGTCTTCCCCCTCACCACCACCCCTCTCTTCCCCCTCACCACCACCCCTCTCTTCTCCCTCACCACCACCCCTCTTCCCCCTCACCACCACCCCTCTTCCCCCTCACCACCACCCCTCTTCCCCCTCATCACCACCCCTCTTCCCCCTCACCACCACCCTTCTTCTCCCTTACCAGCACCCCTCTTCCCCTTCACCACCACCCCTCTTCCCCCTCATCACCACCCCTCTTCCCCCTCACCACCACCCCTCTTCCCCCTCACCACCACCCCTCTTCCCCCTCACCACCACCCCTCTTCCCCCTCATCACCACCCCTCTTCCCCCTCACCACCACCCTTCTTCCCCCTTACCACCACCCCTCTTCCCCCTCACCACCACCCCTCTTCCCCCTCACTACCACCCCTCTTCCCCCTCACCACCACCCCTCTTCCCCCTCACTACCACCCCTCTTCCCCCTCACCACCACCCCACCTCCCCCTCATCACCACCCCTGTTCCCCCTCGCCACCACCCCTCTTCCCCCTCATCACCACCCCTCTTCCCCCTCATCACCACCCCTCTTCCCCCTCATCACCACCCGTCTTCCCCCTCACCACCACCCCTCTTCCCCTCTCACCACCACCCCTCTTCCCCCTCACCACCACCCCTCTTCCCAGCCTCATCACCACACGTCTTCCCCCACACCACCACCCTTCTTCCCAGCCTCATCACCACCCGTCTTCCCCCTCACCACCACCCGTCTTCCCCCTCACCACCACCCCTCTTCCCCCTCACCACCACCCTTCTTCTCCCTTATCTGCACCCCTCTTCCCCCTCACCACCACCCCTCTTCCCCCTCATCACCACCCGTCTTCCCCCTCACCACCACCCCTCTTCCCCCTCACCACCACCCCTCTTCCCCCTCACCACCACCCCTCTTCCCCCTCACCACCACCCTTCTTACCCCTTACCACCACCCCTCTTCCCCCTCACCACCACCCCTCTTCCCCCTCACTACCACCCCTCTTCCCCCTCACCACCACCCCTCTTCCCCCTCACTACCACCCCTCTTCCCCCTCACCACCACCCCACCTCCCCCTCATCACCACCCCTCTTCCCCCTCGCCACCACCCCTCTTCCCCCTCATCACCACCCCTCTTCCCCCTCATCACCACCCCTCTTCCCCCTCATCACCACCCCTCTTCCCTCACCACCACCCCTCTTCCCCTCTCACCACCACCCCTCTTCCCCCTCACCACCACCCCTCTTCCCAGCCTCATCACCACACGTCTTCCCCCACACCACCACCCTTCTTCCCAGCCTCATCACCACCCCTCTTCCCCCTCATCACCACCCCTCTTCCCCCTCACCACCACCCCTCTTCCCCCTCATCACCACCCCTCTTCCTCCTCATCACCACCCCTCTTCCCCCTCACCACCACCCCTCTTCCCCCTCACCACCACCCCTCTTCCCCCTCACCACCACCCCTCTTCCCCCTCACCACCACCACCCGTCTTCCCCCTCACCACCACCCCTCTTCCCCCTCATCACCACCCGTCTTCCCCCTCATCACCACCCCTCTTCCCCCTCACCACCACCCCTCTTCCCCCTCACCACCACCCCTCTCTTCCCCCTCACCACCACCCGTCTTCCCCCTCACCACCACCCCTCTTCCCCCTCACCACCACCCCTCTCTTCCCCCTCATCACCACCCCTCACCACCACCCGTCTTCCCCCTCACCACCACCCCTCTTCCACCCTCACCACCACCCCCCTTCCCCCTCACCACCACCCCTCTTCCCCCTCATCACCACCCCTCTTCCCCCTCACCACCACCCCTCTTCCCCCTCACCACCACCCCCCTTCCCCCTCACCACCACCCCTCTTCCCCCTCATCACCACCCCTCTTCCCCCTCACCACCACCCCTCTTCCCCCTCACCACCACCCCTCTTCCCCCCTCACCACCACCCCTCTTCCCCCTCACTACCACCCCTCTTCCCCCTCACTACCACCCCTCTTCCCCCTCACCACCACCCCTCTTCCCCCTCACTACCACCCGTCTTCCCCCTCAACCACCACCCCACCTCCCCCTCATCACCACCCCTCTTACCCCTCATCACCACCCGTCTTCCCCCTCACCACCACCCCTCTTCCCCCTCACCACCACCCCTCTTCCCCCTCACCACAACCCCTCTTCCCCCTCACCACCACCCCTCTCTTCCCCCTCACCACCACCCGTCTTCCCCCTCACCACCATCCCTCTTCCCCCTCATCACCACCCGTCTTCCCCCTCATCACCACCCCTCTTCCCCCTCACCACCACCCCTCTTCCCCCTCACCACCACCCCTCTCGTCCCCCTCACCACCACCCGTCTTCCCCCTCACCACCACCCCTCTTCCCCCTCACCACCACCCCTCTCTTCCCCCTCATCACCACCCCTCACCACCACCCGTCTTCCCCCTCACCACCACCCCTCTTCCACCCTCACCACCACCCCCCTTCCCCCTCACCACCACCCCTCTTCCCCCTCATCACCACCCCTCTTCCCCCTCACCACCACCCCTCTTCCCCCTCACCACCACCCCCCTTCCCCCTCACCACCACCCCTCTTCCCCCTCATCACCACCCCTCTTCCCCCTCACCACCACCCCTCTTCCCCCTCACCACCACCCCTCTTCCCCCCTCACCACCACCCCTCTTCCCCCTCACTACCACCCCTCTTCCCCCTCACCACCACCCCTCTTCCCCCTCACTACCACCCGTCTTCCCCCTCAACCACCACCCCACCTCCCCCTCATCACCACCCCTCTTCCCCCTCATCACCACCCCTAACCACCACCCCTCTTCCCCCTCATCACCACCCGTCTTCCCCCTCACCACCACCCCTCTTCCCCCTCATCACCACCCCTCTTCCCCCTCACCACCACCCCTCTTCCCCCTCACCACCACCCGTCTTCCCCCTCACCACCACCCCTCTTCCCCCTCACCACCACCCCTCTCTTCCCCCTCATCACCACCCCTCACCACCACCCGTCTTCCCCCTCACCACCACCCCTCTTCCCCCTCATCACCACCCCTCTTCCCCCTCACCACCACCCCTCTTCCCCCTCATCACCACCCGTCTTCCCCCTCACCACCACCCTTCTTCCTAGCCTCATCACCACCCGTCTTCCCCCTCATCACCACCCCTCATCACCACCCCTCTTCCCAGCCTCATCACCACCCGTCTTCCCCCTCACCACCACCCCTCTTCCCCCTCATCACCACCCGTCTTCCCCCTCACCACCACCCTTCTTCCTAGCCTCATCACCACCCCTCTTCCCCCTCACCACCACCCCTCTTCCCAGCCTCATCACCACCCGTCTTCCCCCTCATCACCACCCGTCTTCCCCCTCATCACCACCCCTCACCACCACCCCTCTTCCCCCTCACCACCACCCGTCTTCCCCCTCACCACCACCCTTCTTCCTAGCCTCATCACCACCCGTCTTCCCCCTCACCACCACCCTTCTTCCTAGCCTCATCACCACCCCTCTTCACCCTCATCACCACCACTCCTCTTCCCCCTAATCATCAGTCATCATCCTTGTCTCCTTCCTCTGTTATCATTTTTTCATCATCTCTTCTCTTTTACTTCATAAGATAATATTAAATCTCCATATTCATAAAGTCCGGAATGAATTTAGCCATTTTTGGTATTCCGCTATGGTAGAGAGAGAGAGAGAGAGAGAGAGAGAGAGAGAGAGAGAGAAAGAGAGAGAGAGAGAGAGAGAGAGAGAGAGAGAGAGAGAGAGAGAGAGAGAGAGAGATACTATAGACTGGTAAGCAAGAGAGAGAGAGAGAGTTTACATAAGGTTTAGTCGTGTCATTTGTGTATATAATAGTCTTATATATCACCCATCTACTGTTTGTACTTCAGTTTATACAATAATGTATTAGTGTATAAAGCAAGTCTAATGTATCGGGGTTATTTACTTAATATACAATACTATGACTAATACACTTGTTAATTCATGTAACAACTTTCACATACTGTACATACTACCACTGATGTAATGTGTATGTATGTATGTATGTATGTATGTATGTCCCACAGGATCTCCTATCGGCTGGCCCAGGAGATCACACGACTCTAGTCACTACACGTCATGAGGTAAACCTTAATTTAAACACTCACTCGCTCGCTCGCCAGGTGAACAAACTCACTCACTCGCCCGGTAAACAAACTCACTCGCTCGCTCGCCAGGTGAACAAACTCACTCACTCGCTCGCTCGCCAGGTGAACAAACTCACTCACTCGCCCGGTAAACAAACTCACTCGCTCGCCAGGTAAACAAACCGGACCAGTGACGTCCCTCTATCTCACCTGTTCTACCTGGTCGTGAGGAGATACTCTTATACATGTCTTCCCGACCTCCTCCCTCTCCAGCCTGTATAACCTACCTCCCGAGCTCCTTCCCTCCCTCTCCAGCTTGTATAACCTACCTCCCGACCTCCTTCCCTCCCTCCCCCAGCCTGTATAACCTACCTCCCGACCTCCTTCCCTCCCTCCCCCAGCCTGTATAACCTACCTCCCGACCTCCTTCCCTCCCTCCTCCAGCCTGTATAACCTACCTCCCGAGCTCCTTCCCTCCCTCTCCAGCTTGTATAACCTACCTCCCGAGCTCCTTCCCTCCCTCTCCAGCTTGTATAACCTCCCTCCCGACCTCCTTCCCTCCCTCCCCCAGCCTGTATAACCTACCTCCCGACCTCCTTCCCTCCCTCCCCCAGCCTGTATAACCTACCTCCCGACCTCCTTCCCTCCCTCCTCCAGCCTGTATAACCTACCTCCGGAGCTTCTTCCCTCCCTCTCCAGCCTGTATAACCTACCTCCCGAGCTCCCCTCCCCCAGCCTGTATAACCTACCTCCGGAGCTTCTTCCCTCCCTCTCCAGCCTGTATAACCTACCTCCCGAGCTCCCCTCCCCCAGCCTGTATAACCTACCTCCCGAGCTCCCCTCCCCCAGCCTGCATAACCTACCTCCCGAGCTTCTTCCCTCCCTCTCCAGCCTGTATAACCTACCTCCCGAGCTCCCCTCCCCCAGCCTGTATAACCTACCACCCGAGCTCCCCTCCCCCCACAGCCTGTATAACCTGCAGTACATTCTCCCCCCCCCCACCACACAGCCTGCATAAACTACCTCTCTCTCCACTCACAGCCTGCATGACCCTCCTCTGCCTAGGCTAGAGAGTGGGGGGGGGAGGAGGGGGTCTCTGCTTGCTACAAACCGGGTAGCTCTTTAGTATGACCCCCCATTACCCCCTCACCATCACCCCTCACTGCCCCCCTCCCCATCCTACCTTTGATCGCTCGTCAATTGCAGGGTCCAATATGATGCTTTAGAGATTTATTTATTTTTTTATTTTTTTTTTTTTTTAAGTTTGGTGTTGATAATATTCTCTTATGTCGTTCATAGTGTGGTGTGGTGGTGAGTGGTGTATTGTGGTGGTGTGGTGTGGTGGTGTGGTGGTCAGTGGTGTATTGTGGTGGTGTGGTGTGGAGGTCAGTGGGTGGTGGTGGTGATAGTGGAGGTCAGTGGGTGGTGGTGGTGATAGTGGAGGTCAGTGGGTGGTGGTGGTGATAGTGGAGGTCAGTGGGTGGTGGTGGTGTGGTGTGGTGGTCAGTGGTGTATTGTGGTGGTGTGGTGTGGTGGTGTGGTGGTCAGTGGTGTATTGTGGTGGTGTGGTGTGGTGGTCAGTGGTGTATTGTGGTGGTGTGGTGTGGTGGTCAGTGGTGTATTGTGGTGGTGTGGTGTGGAGGTCAGTGGGTGGTGGTAGTGATAGTGGAGGTCAGTGGGTGGTGGTGGTGATAGTGGAGGTCAGTGGGTGGTGGTGGTGATAGTGGAGGTCAGTGGGTGGTGGTGGTGAAGTGGAGGTCAGTGGGTGGTGGTGAAGTGGAGGTAAGTGGGTGGTGGTGAAGTGGAAGTCAGTGGGTGGTGGTGGTGAAGTGGAGGTAAGTGGGTGGTGGTGATAGTGGAGGTCAGTGGGTGGTGGTGGTGAGGTAGTGGTCAGTGGGTGGTGGTGGTGATAATGGAGGTCAGTGGGTGGTGGTGGTGAGGTAGCGGTCAGTGGGTGGTGGTAGTGATAGTGGAGGTCAGTGGGTGGTGGTGGTGATAGTGGAGGTCAGTGGGTGGTGGTGAAGTGGAGGTCAGTGGGTGGTGGTAGTGATAGTGGAGGTCAGTGGGTGGTGGTGGTGATAGTGGAGGTCAGTGGGTGGTGGTGAAGTGGAGGTCAGTGGGTGGTGGTGGTGAAGTAGAGGTCAGTGGGTGGTGGTAGTGATAGTGGAGGTCAGTGGGTGGTGGTGAGGTAGTGGTCAGTGGGTGGAGGTACAGGTGGCGGTGGAGTGTGGAGAGTACGTGTAAGGTTATGAGGTACACAGGTAAAGTTTTTCACACCTGTAATTGTTTTTTAGTGTGTGTGTGTGTGTGTGTGTGTGTGTGTGTGTGTGTGTATGACTTCTCCCTCTCTCATTTTCACTCTCTCTCTCTCTCTCTCTCTCTCTCTCTGTGTAGCCTCTCTCTCTCTATATCAATAAGGACTACTCTCTCTCTCTCTCTATCAATAAGGACTACTCTCTCACTCTCTCTATCAATAAGGACTACTCTCTCTCTCTCTCTATCAATAAGGACTACTCTCTCTCACTCTCTCTATCAATAAGGACTACTCTCTCTCTCTCTCTCTCTCTCTAAATCATTAAGGACTACTCTCTCTCTCTCTCTCTCTCTCTATCAATAAGGACTACTCTCTCTCTCTCTCTCTCTATCAATAAGGACTACTCTCTCTCTCTCTCTCTCTCTATCAATAAGGACTACTCTCTCTCTCTCTCTCTCTCTCTCTTTCCCACCTCATTCATCTTCCTTCCATTCTAACCCTTCCCCTTTCCTCCCTTCTCTCCCTATCCCCATACCTCCTACCAACATCCTCCCCTTTCAACTCCCTTCCTTCCCCTCTTTCAACTCCCTCTTTTCTCTTCCCTCCAACCCCTTTTCTTCCCCCTCCAACCCCCTTTCTTCCCCCTCCAACCCCCTTTCTTCCCCCTCCAACCCCCTTTCTTCCCCCTCCAACCCCCTTTCTTCCCCCTTCCTCCCCCTATACACCCCAGAGAACCCTCACCCCAAGACCCGGGTAAAGAAGAGGCTGTCGTGGTACAGAACCCACTGAGGCGTCACCACTCCTCAGGTAACACGGGGCAGGTAAGGCACTCGGATGGGAAGCGATGACACTGCGTAATTACAATTGGATTTAGAAGCGTAATAGACTGCGTAATGGGTTTAAGAGGATTAAATAGGGAGGATGAGAAGAGGATAATGGAGGAACAGAAGTGGATAAGGAGGGGAGAGAAGGATAAAGAAGGTAAGGGAAGAAGGCAGGCTATAAAAGGTATAAATTTAGACATGCAAATTAGTCTTGATTCACCTGAGAAAAACTTTATAATGGATTTAAGACTTGAAATATGTTAAGACTTGTAATATATCATCCACCTTCCCTTTACCTGAGGATATTAGGCATGCATCTACCTGGTCAACCTGGTCTACTTAACCTGTGGCATGATGAGCAAAAAGAAAAACAAGATGGCGAAAGACTTGCACTGGTACTCAATGGGAACTAAAGGCTTATGGGGTAGTTTGGAGCCGTGGTTAGTGTATGTGGGGTAGTTAGGAGGCGTGGTTAGTGTACGTGGGGTAGTTAGGAGCCATGGTTAGTGTACGTGGGGTAGTTAGGAGCCGTGGTTAGTGTACGTGGGGTAGTTAGGAGCCGTGGTTAGTGTACGTGGGGTAGTTAGGAGCCGTGGTTAGTGTACGTGGGGTAGTTAGGAGCCGTGGTTAGTGTATGTGGGGTAGTTAGGAGCCGTGGTTAGTGTACGTGGGGTAGTTAGGAGCCGTGGTTAGTGTACGTGGGGTAGTTAGGAGCCGTGGTTAGTGTACGTGGGGTAGTTTGGAGCCGTGGTTAGTGTATGTGGGGTAGTTAGGAGCCATGGTTAGTGTACGTGGGGTAGTTAGGAGGCGTGGTTAGTGTACGTGGGGTAGTTAGGAGGCGTGGTTAGTGTACGTGGGGTAGTTAGGAGCCGTGGTTAGTGTATGTGGGGTAGTTAGGAGCCGTGGTTAGTGTATGTGGGGTAGTTAGGAGACGTGGTTAGTGTACGTGGGGTAGTTAGGAGGCGTGGTTAGTGTACGTGGGGTAGTTAGGAGCCGTGGTTAGTGTACGTGGGGTAGTTAGGAGCCGTGGTTAGTGTACGTGGGGTAGTTAAGAACCGTGGTTAGTGTATGTGGGGTAGTTAGGAACCGTGGTTAGTGTACGTGGGGTAGATAGGAGCCATGGTTAGTGTACGTGGGGTAGTTAGGAGCCATGGTTAGTGTACGTGGGGTAGCTAGGAGCCGTGGTTAGTGAACGTGGGGTAGTTAGGAGCCGTGGTTAGTGTACGTGGGGTAGATAGACAGACAGACAAACCGCGAAATGGTCTCGTTTGTGATTTATCCATTTTATCCATCCTCCTTTTTCTTCACCTACCACCTCCTCTTCCTTCACCCTCCTCCTCTTCTTTCACCCACCATCTCTTCCTTCACCCGCCTCTTACCTCCTCCTCTTCCTTCACCCTCCACCTACCCCACCTTCACCCAGCTCCTCCTCTTCCTTCACCCGCCTCTTACCTCCTCCTCCTCCCTCACCCTCCTCCTACCCCCCTCACCCTCCTATTACCCCCATTCTCACCCTCCTCCTACCCCTCTCACCCTCCTCCTACCCCTCTCACCCTCCTATTACCCCCACTCTCACCCATCTCCTCCCTCACCCTCCTCCTACCCCCCTCACCCTCCTATTACCCCCCACTCTCACCCAGCTCCTCCTCTTCCTTCACCCTCCACCTACCCCACTCTCACCCACCTCCTCCTCTTCCTTCACCCTCCACCTACCCCACCTTCACCCACCTCCTCCCTCACCCTCCTCCTACCCCCCTCACCCTCCTATTACCCCCCACTCTCACCCACCTCCTCCCTCACCCTCCTCCTACCCCCCCACCCTCCTATTACCCCCACTCTCACCCAGCTCCTCTTCCTTCACCCTCCTCCTACCCCCCTTCACCCTCCACCTACCCCACCTTCACCCAGCTCCTACCCCCCTTCACCCTCCACCTACCCCACCTTCACCCACCTCCTACCCCCCTTCACCCTCCACCTACCCCACCTTCACCCAGCTCCTACCCCCCTTCACCCTCCACCTACCCCACCTTCACCCAGCTCCTACCCCCTTCACCCTCCACCTACCCCACCTTCACCCACCTCCTACCCCCCTTCACCCTCCACCTACCCCACCTTCACCCAGCTCCTCCTTACTAAATCTCCATATGAATCACAATGCATCAAGCCACTGAATAGAGTGCACTAACCCGACGACTCATATTACCCATGATTGAGATAGAAGGGAAAGAAAAGAAGGAAATGAATGAAATATAATGAAAGAAGACGTATCAATATGACTTTCTTCTATATATCATAATATATGTTTATAACACCTGATATATGAACGCTAATAAGGTAATATAAATGTCTTATAGTCAAACGTGTTGGAAATTACCTCCGTGTGTGTGTGTGTGTGTGTGTGTGTGGAGAGCGTCAACACCTGTGAATCCAAACAATAAACGGGTAAGAGACCAGTTAGCAGGACACAGGAGCGACACAGAAGGTTTATCAGCTAAAATACCCGAGAGTTTGGACAAGGTTCACCATACAGACTAAAGCAACGGTGTATATAGGTGTACCATAACCCGTCTGGCAGTCAACATATTCAACAGGTATAAAATGGAACCCCTCTCCTCTACCCCTTCCCCTTCTGGACCCCCTCCCTCTCCCCCTTCCCTTCCCCTACCTCTCCTGGACCCCCTCCCTCTCCCCCTTCCCTTCCCCTACCTCTCCTCCCCCTTCCCTTCCTCTCCCCTCCCCTCCCACTACCTAGCCCTACCCCCTTCCCTTCCTCTCCCCCTACCCACTCCCCCCTCCCTCCCCCCCCTTCCCCTCGCCCCGCAACAGATTACAGGTAGAGCGTAACGCGGCGACCCAGACAAAATATGCATCAGTTTGTATGCAAAAGAAGACGAGCTTACCTCAGTGTTGTACCATGGCCTCTTACTCCCTCCCTCCCTCCCTCTCCCTCACCCAACACCCCTCCCTCCCTCACCCAACACCTCCACCACCAACCACCCCCTCTCTCTACCACTACCAATCACCAACAACAACCACCACACCTCTCTGCTCTGTCCAAGGTCTACAGTATGTGTGTGTAATTTTGTTGTTTATTATCAGTTCCCATATCGTCACTGTATTTTGAGATGAGGTTAGGTTAGGTTATGGGGAGAAAATTGACACCTTTGAGCAAAATTAAAGCACCTCCTCCACTTGGGTCACGTATACGGGTTGGGTTAGGTTAAGTTATGGGTCACGTATATACCAGCGGGTTTGTGTTCAGTCTCGGTTTTGTAAATGGTCCGGGAGTTTGTTTTTCTTCTATTATTTAGTTACATTTTTGTGTGTGTGTTTTTGTTAAGTGGAGAGAGAGAGAGAGAGAGAGAGAGAGAGAGAGAGAGAGAGAGAGAGAGAGAGAGAGAGAGAGAGAGAGAGAGAGAGAGAGAGGAAAACACCAACTTTTTCTCCACAAGACCAGGAACGACTTAACGTCTCCCTCATCTCCCCGCCCTCTGTATCCTTTCCCCTCCATACTATCTCCCTTCCTTTCCTCTCCCTCCCTCCCTGCCCTCACCCTGTCTCTCCTTTCCCTCTCTCCCCTATCCTTCCCTCACTGCGTATCCTCACCCTGCCTCTCCCCTCCCTCCTTACTCTCATCCTTCCTTTCCCCCCCCCTCTCTCCCCTCCCTACCCTCACCCCCCTCCCCTCCCCTTCGAACCCGGATCAAATCTTTTTCTTTTGTATTTATTTTTATCTCTCTCCCCCCTCCTCTCTCCCTCCCTCGTCCTTATTCTCACCCTTTCCTTATTTCTCTCATTTTCTCCCTTACCAGTGACCCATTAACCCCTAAATTATCTCTTTTTTCTTGTTACGTCATTCGCACTCTCCCATATTCTTCATTTCTCCCCTTCTTCTCTTACTATCTCTCTCACTCCCTTCATCCCCCATAGTCTCACTCCCTCAATCCGTCTCTCTCTCTCTCACTCCTTTTATCCCCCACTCCCTCAGTCTCTCCTTCTTTCCACTCTATCTCTCACTCCTTCCTTATCAATACCTCACCTCTCCTCTCTCCCTTCCTCCACTAAATGCCTCAGTTCTCCTCTCCCTCTTATCAACATCCTCAACACTTCCTCTCCCATGTTTGTTTTGTCCCTTCTTTCTTTCCTCTTCCCTCTTGTCCCGTCCTTCTCTTTCTCTCCTCTTTTCTTCGTTCTCATTAGACCTTTTATTCTCTCCCTCTTATACTCATTCCCTCCCATAAAAAAAGGTCACCACACGTTTATATTCGGTCTACCCTTTCCCCTCCCATCTGCCCCTTCCAATCCCCTTTCCCACACACACACACACAAACACACACACACACACACGGACCCGACGAGGAAAGATCAATAAATGAAAACGAAGCAGTGGATCACCCTCTGTTGGCTCCTCCTTCCACCCTCTTTATTCCTCTACCTCATCTCCTTTATTTACGACACTACACCCCCCCCCCCCCACTAAACGCTGGAAGTGGGGGAGAGAAGGGGAGGGATGGAGGAAAGGAGGGGTGAGGAAGGAGGGGTGAGGAAGGAGAGGGAGGGAGGAATGGGTGAAGGTTTTGGAGGGAGGGAGGGAAGGGTAAGGATTGAGGAGAATGATGATGGAGGGAGGGAGACGTGAGGAATAAGAGGGGGAGTGAGGGAAGAGTGAGGAGGGGTCAGGATATTTTAAGTCTGTGTTAGTCTGTTTTTATTATTAGTTTTGTCTTGTGTCTCTTCCCGTTATTATTCCTTTGTTAAGCGACCCACCCACCCCATGTCTTTATGTGTAATGTGTCATTTCTAACACAAACAAACACACACACACACACACACACACACACACACACACACGCGCGCGCGCGCGCGCGCGCAGTAATGAGCAAAACAGGAACAAAAATCACTTGATGAGTGTCGATGGAAATGACGATTCAATTAGATTAACTGAGATGGAGAGCCAGGGTTATGGAGGGTGCCAGGGAGATGGAGGGTGCCAGGAAGGAGGGTGCCAGGGAGATGGAGGGTGCCAGGGAGATGAAGGGTGTCAGGGAGGAGGGTGCCAGGGAGATGAAGGGTGTCAGGGAGGAGGATGCCAGGGTGATGGAGGGTGCCAGGGTGATGGAGGGTGCCAGGGAGATGGAGGGTGCCAGGGAGATGGAAGATGGTTTCAATTAGGTTTCAGAGGATCAGTCGGGGTTTCTATTAGGGGTTCAAAGGTCTCAAATGACAGTGTCCGGACCAACAGCCAAGCGGTCCGTGTGTTACTCATCACCAGTAATCCCTTCACACTGATCCTTATCCCTTAAATTATTCTATGTATCATAATTATCATCGTTATGTACTGTATAAACACAAGGGGGAGCTCTACAGGCGACGAAAAACACTAACATATTGATCATTGTCGCCACACGATACGATATCACATAATTTGCTTCTCGTGTTAATCGTTATCTCACAATAACAGAGATAACGAAGACTTAAAAAAATACAATTTACTTAAAAAAAATAACTGTACTGTATTTCAAGTTAATTTATATTCAGAAATTATTTTATCAAATTGATCTTAAAACAAATAAATTCCTTTAAACATTTAATGTACTTTCAAAATATATTCACTTACAAGAACAAATTTACTTACAAAATTATCCTTAAAATTTAATGAATTTAAAAAAAAATTACCTCCAAAAGCCATAAACGAGAGAGAGAGAGAGAGAGAGAGAGAGAGAGAGAGAGAGAGAGAGAGAGAGAGAGAGAGATGGGGGGGGGGTAAAGGGAGGGGAGGGGAGGGGAGGGTCTCAGTCATACACTAGCGGTAGGGCGGCTCTGAAATTCACATAAAAGGGGTTCTGGTGTCCGTATGAACGACGTCACTACGGTGTGTTATGTCCAATACGTAAGGGAAGAACTCCGACGTTCTCCAAGACGGTGATGGGGGGGGGGGGGGGGAGGGGGGGTTACGTTCACTTAGACGTTCAGTTGAGATACACGAGACGAGTTACCGCTCAACACAACGACCAGTAACAGCGTGAGTGACGTACCTCAAGGTGGAGTGTGAGTGTCGGTCCCTCGATGAGCTGTTAATTCACTTACCTAAAAAGACAAAAGAAAATTCAATTAATAATCATCAACCTAACCAAACCTGACCTGACCTGACCTAACCTAATCTAACCTAACCAGCCTTGCGTCTTATTAATTACTTTATTAGTGTTTTTAGATCATTAATTAATTTACAGAAACAAGATTAATATTTGTAATTTATGATCAGATTATGAGAGTAAACAAACTGGTTTAATATGGCAATATGATACACTAAAGTGGTAGATACTATTAGTAGTATTAATAGGAGTAGTAGTAGTAGTAATAGTAATAGCTAGGATAGCTACTTATGTATTAGGATATTCAGGGCCGGCGCTACCCAATAGGCGAACTAGGCGATCGCCTAGGGCGCCAACATCTGGGGGCGCCACAAATTCAGGGCAAACTTGGATAAAATTACAAATGAAGGGAAAACTGTGGTGGACACTGTGGTGGAGCCGTGTAGGGTCGGAGCAGGATGTTAGAAGGGAGGGGGATCGGAGGGAGGCGAGGGTAGGTAGACGGTAGCCGACTGTGTTTTCTTTTTTAATATTATTCGTTAACCCCCCGGAGGGACTAACCCGGGTCCTTATCTTTGGCGGCCTGGAGAACTGTCGAGCAGTGACCTGAAGGCTGACATCTGAGGAACCCTTCTCCCAACCCCACCATCCCCTCCCCTCCCTGAGCCGCCCCTTCCCTGTCTTTGTCGGGATGAGGCAAGGTTACCTGACCTCTGAAGTTTACGTCAAGAATTTATTGACTTAATGTAATAACAATAATTGGTTATTTGCATGGGTGAAGTAATAAAGCCACAATGTAATAATGGGTTACTGTACCTACATTAGCTTATCAAAACTTTCAAGGGGGCGCACATCTAAAGGCTTGCCTAGGGCACCAAATCATCTTGCACCGGCCCTGACTGGATATTTAATTTTAAGGTAATAAAATGGCGGCGAAGGTGTGGCTATTAGGGGAGGCTGGAGGCCATTTAAAAAATAAAGTAGTAGTAGTAGAGTGGGAGTTAGTAAATATAATTGTTGACCAAGAGAGGCGTCGACTGTTGATTGTGGCGGAGGTGGCTGGCCTGTAATTGGTTTCAGCTGTAGCAAAGAACAACACATCGCCATTACCAGCGGTGATACCTTGGAGCAAGTCTGACCCAAGTGGCTGGTGTTTCGTTCCTCCACTGATTGGTTATTTTTTATTAATATTTGTCAATTCACCAATTATCAGTTTTCTTGCCATTCGGGCAGCTGGTCCGTTCTTTGTTATATTATTATACACTTTATTTGTCGAGTGTTAGTACAGGACCTGTGAGGTTTGGGAGCAAGGCCCATATGCAAGATCAGCCTTGGTGTATACCATGCTGTAGTACTCCCATGGTTGTTATGCAAGAAGCGTTTTTGGCTAAAAAAAAGAAAAATATGTACGATTCGTTATTGGAACATGGGGAAATTTCGTGGTACACGATGATCACTACGAGGGAACTATTTTTGAAACCAAAAGAAAGAAAATTGATTTGGATGGACATAAAATGTATGAATCTGCAAAGGAATAATTTTTGTTATAAGATATACTCCATATAGAACAGCACATACAGAATTGTATTGTTCTTTTTAAAAGCGGTCCATGTTTGTGTACGAAAAATGCCACCAGCCTCTACTTGTCTCATCGCCGTTTATATCCTCCAAATTCGTTTAACCATCATTAAAGGTAAGCCTTTAAGATAACTAATACAACTAATTTATGTGTAGAAATGTATTGAAATCAAATTAAACTAAAAAAAAAGTCGTAAATGGTCTATTTGAAGAGTGGTGAGAACAGCTTCCTCTGGGATGGTGAATGACGTCCTTTATCAGCATTAATATCGACACAATTTTCGTAATGAGGGCAATTAATAACAGTCCAGCACTACCAAAATAATTATTAACTTAGTATAATTACTTATTAGCCTAGATTTCATATTTTAATAAGTCCAAATATGCCAGGTAACTAGTGGCAGGTACTTCCCAGGCATGTTTTATTTGTGTATCAGTTTAACCACAATTTGCTACTAATAAGATAAATTCAGTGACCTAAATTCATGTTTTATTTTTTTATTCCCTTAGTGACTCAATGTATTACAAGAAAGAACTACTTTACGACTTGTTTGGGCCAACAGTTGGAGTGGTGGTATTAATTAACTTTGCCATTCACACTGGTAGAATCAAATGTAGATATATTGGCTTTGTATGTCCATGATTTCAACAAAAATGAATAAGTCCTTCTAAAGTAAATGGAATTGATGATATTATTATCTTTTGCCCATTATGATTTTAAGTTGACCGATTTTTACCTGTTAAGTTAGGTTACATTAGATTAGTTAAGTTGGGTTAGGTTAGGTTTGGTGACATTGAAATTATGTTTTTTCAAATACCCAGTAGGTGGATGACCTAAACATTCATTTTACCAAATTGATTATGAGTAGATCAAAAACATTAGTCTTGTTTTTTTACAAATTCAGACTCCGTAAAGTTCAAATGACAATCACATCATGTTAAATGTTTCACCCAATACACTAAAGCTACTTTATGTAAAAGGAAAAAATTAGCACCAAATTGTATTGTTTAATACCAAAAGAAGTCATTGATGATAATATTTAATAACAATATTTCAGGTATTACGACATGGTCGTCGGGACGGAACACCGTCGTAAGTCGAGGAGAGACTAATACATTTTCATCTTTAAACTCCTTGTATCTTACCTAACTCACCTTGATGCTCCACTCAATTATCGCTAGATTGTTTTTTCTAATGTACTGTAGTGTATATTGTTATGGTGATTTCAAAACTTTGATCCCTTTTTTTGGAGAAATTCATAGAACAAAAATTATAAGCCCTTTAAAATTTTAATGATCTATATAAAAATGTTAACCTAACCTACCTAACTTAACCTAACTGGAAACTGACTTAACTATCATAAAATAAAGTATACTGTCTTTCATATTTTAAAGGTTGGATTAAGGACAAATTCACTTAGGTTAATTTCTGGTTTCAGTTAATTAGTCAAGTCTGACATATTTCTGTTGTACGTATATCACCTTTATTGAATATTCATAATTTCATTATCTTTGAATATCCAAGAATTGTAATATAAAAACAATTAACGGTAAAGGCAGTCATACCTGTGATTACTTTCTACAATTATTGCATCTAGCTATAATTGAGTGGAGCATCAAGGTGAGTTAGGTAAGACACAAGGAGTTTAAAGATGAAAATGTATTACAGTCTCTCCTCGACTTACGACGGTGTTCCGTCCCGACGACCAGGTCGTAATACCTGAAATATTGTTATTAAATATTATCATCAATGACTTTTGGTATTAAACAATACAATTTGGTGCTAATTTTTTCCTCTTACATAAAGTAGCTTTAGTGTATTGGGTGAAACATTTAACATGAAGTGATTGTCATTTGAACTTTACAGAGTCTGAATTTGTAAAAAACAAGACTAATGTTTTTGATCTACTCATAATCAATTTGGTAAAATGAATGTTTAGGTCATCCACCTACTGGGTATTTGAAAAAACATAATTTCAATGTCACCAAACCTAACCTAACCCAACTTAACTAATCTAATGTAACCTAACTTAACTGGTACAAATCGGTCAACTTAAAATCATTAAATTTGCTGGATGGCCAAAAAGATAATATCATCAATTCCATTTACTTTAGAAGGACTTATTTATTTTTGTTGAAATCATGGAAATACTGTCAATGGCAAAGTTAATTAATATCACCACTCCAACTGTTGGCCCAAACAAGATCGTAGAGTAGTTCTTTCTTGTAATACATTGAGTCACTAACTGAATAAAAAATAAAACATGAATTTAGGTCACTGAATTTATCTTATTAGTAGCAAATTGTGGTTAAACTGATACACAAATGAAACATGCCTGGGAAGTACCTAGCACTAGTTACCTGGCATATTTGGACTTATTAAAATATGAAATCTAGGCTAATAAGTAATTATACTAAGTTAATAATTATTTTGGTAGTGCTGGACGGTTATTAATTGCGCTCATTACGAAAATTGGGTCGATATTAATGCTGATAAAGGACGTCATTCACCATCCCAGAGGAAGCTGTTCTCACCACTCTTCAAATAGACCATTTACGACTTTTTTTTTAGTTTAATTTGATTTCAATACATTTCTACACATAAATTAGTTGTATTAGTTATCTTAAAGGCTTACCTTTAATGATGGTTAAACGAATTTGGAGGATATAAACGGCGATGAGACAAGTAGAGGCTGGTGGCATTTTTCGCACACAAACATGGACCGCTTTTAAAAAGAACACTACAATTCTGTATGTGCTGTTCTATATGGAGTATATCTTATAACAAATATTATTCCTTTGCAGATTCATACATTTTATGTCCATCCAAATCAATTTTCTTTCTTTTGGTTTCAAAAATAGTTCCCTCGTAGTGATCATCGTGTACCACGAAATTTCTCCATGTTCCAATAACGAATCGTACATATTTTTCTTTTTTTTAGCCAAAAACGCTTCTTGCATAACAACCATGGGAGTACTACAGCATGGTATACACCAAGGCTGATCTTGCATATGGGCCTTGGGCCTAAGGGTCACACAACACCCTCTTACAACCCACGACAATGGAAGACAGATACAGCACGTTGCCACTGTACCATCTTCAAAATTGTGGTATGTTAAGTCAGGTTCCAACACCCACAGTTAGTTAGTTATGTTTCTACAGAATTGCCTCCATCAATGACATAATTATATGAAAACAAAGTGATTTACAGAACGAACAAAAGGCGGCGGTTGTGGCCGCCGCCTTTTTTTATTCGTAAACAAACCGCGCTACGAAGAGATCCCCCTCCCTACAGTCCCGTCCCAGCAGCCGAGAGCACACTAGGCGTATTGCCCAACTGAACACAGCTCTTCCTTCAGTCCCGTCCCAGCAGCCGAGAGCACACTAGGCGTACTGCCCAACTGAACACAGCTCTTCCTTCAGTCCCGTCCCAGCAGCCGAGAGCACACTAGGCGTATTGCCCAACTGAACACAGCTCTTCCTTCAGTCCCGTCCCAGCAGCCGAGAGCACACTAGGCGTACTGCCCAACTGAACACAGCTCTTCCTTCCTGTAATTATTTAGGACACGACGGTTCCCTTCTGTTTTGTATAGGAACGTCTGTTTAAAACTAACCAAACCCCGCCCGAGATGTTGTGATGTATCCTTACACTAATTTTAGTTAATACACTTTATTTGTGGAGAAGAATTCTCACGATCATAATTCTTGGGCGAATAGGTGAGTAAGGCGGCCGGTGGGTGAGCGAGTAGGCAAAACGGGCGAGCAGGTAAAACGGGCGAGCTAGCAAAGTAGCGAGTAAGTAAGCGAGAAAGTTGTATTCCTATATTTTCCTCCATGGACGGAGGAAACATTCAACTGATGGTTCTCAATACGTTTGAAATATAACTTCAGCACAACACGATAGAGCCAGCAAGTGTCATGGCGTCCAGCAGTGGTGCTGCGTGATGTACCCATATTTATACTCCAGACTGTCAACAAATGCCGTATGAACCAGCTACTCACCTTGTTACTCTTCCTTGGCAATGATTACACTGTTATATCACTTATTTATTCTCCATTGTTCACTCACTCACTGATAAAAAAAATAAACGTCAGCGAAGGATAACATCAGACCGCGTCAGCCGGTGTTACGCGCCGCCGGGTGTTATCTCATTACTATACAGTATAGTACCTATAATTTTGTCTCTATTTGCACTTCTATGGCACAGGTTGATTCACGGCACTTGTTTTGTTTTTTTTTGTATTTATAACTTAATAAGTAACTACTACATTATATGAAATAATACCCGTATAATATTATTTTAAATGTTTATTTTACATGGACACAAGATGTGCTTGATCCTACCCACCAGAAGTCGTTCATAAGCAAATGGTGACGTCATCAAACTTCCCGAATTATTTTTATTTCATTATACTCGGTTTGTTTACGAGTGAAAATAAAAGAATATATGCAGTTAAACTATAATTATTTTAAGACAATACATATTAACAAATGACGAATGAATATTCTTTAAAAAATTTCTTATTTAATATTTCTCCCAAAACAATGTTTTCGAAGACGACTTTAGCTTATTCTGTCTTTGAATTACGTAAACAATGGGCGAACTAGCACAGCAAGAGACGTGATGGTCCTTGTCAACAACCGAGACTGCCGGTAATAGTGACAGCCACAAGGAGTACTGTACAAATTAATATCGGTGTTGTGTCTTGTATAAACGTGGTGTTGTTTATGGCTGTTGTTTACTGAAGAGACAATGGTTGATAGTAACATTTAGTCCCTGTGGTTGGAAACTCGGAGAGATCAACGTGTCTGACAAGGTATGATATTCTTATTTTTCAGAAATTTGTGTTGTCAAAATTCGTTTTCTGTCATCCATGGAAACTACTAACAAAAATAGGTTTTCCATGTGTATTTTGTGTTGTTTCAAGCGAATCTGACCTTTTATTTTCGTCGCAAATGAGCAGTTATTGAGAAATCCCCCCCCCCCCCCTCCAATTATCTGAGAAACCTCTACCACGCGCTGGTCAAGCTCCGAAAGAGTTGTCCGGGGGTCTAGCTAACCTCTGGTCGGGGCTTGACCAGCACGAAATAAAACAAATAAACAAAAAAAAAGTAAACGAGAAGGAAATATGGGAAGCAGTTAATAATCTCAACCTTGGTAGATCCCCAGGTAGTGATGGTCTACCTGCAGAGTTTTATAAACATGTGTGAAATGAGAAAATTAAGAGTAAAGACTCATGGTTAGTATCGGAACAAATACCGGTGACTAAGAAATCGGCCCGTAGTCATTAATATTCCGATGTTTTGACGTTAATGATGATAAGGTTAAGATACCAATAAATAACCTGGAATGCTGCCCGTAATTATTCTAAACAGTTAATGACCCAATACCATAATGTCATCATTTACTCACCAACAATATGAGAGAAACGTCATCACTGTACTCGGCTTCCTTCTGACGCACACCTCGAGGTAACGTACAATTTCCTCCTTCCGTAAGTCACCACCACACGTTATTATATTATATTATGATTATAGAGGCGTCTACTGTCTATTTGAGATATAAAACATGTAAAGGGACGGAGTAAAACCCAGGAGTGTTTGGGCAGTTTAATGCGGTAGATTTAAGTCGCCTGGCGTCGTGTGTAATGTTGGTACTCCTGTCACACAACTTGCACACACGGTTGGTTTAGAGTAAAAGCATTTAACAAATATTCACTTGTCACTGAATTCAACGTTTGAAGGTAATTCTATATAATCTTATATAATAATTTTTGGATAAGAAAATATACCGAATTGAACAAAATAATAATAAGTTAGTAAGTTTGTGAGAGGTTGACTGTAGACCTTTAAAATTGATGATCCAGCAAGGACATGTGTTTAACAGAGGATTTTTTTTAATAATATATTATTAAAATAAAATAAGATTATAATAGTTGCCTACTGTATTTTTGTACTCGTTATTATTTTTATCAAATTGTAATGGGGGAATAATAAAAATGGTTGATTCAATTTACGTAACCGCAGTGACACTTGCTGGCCTTGGCGTGTTGTGCTGCCAGGGGCCGGATACTCAAAAACATTTATGGGACTTACATTCTCAGATCAGTATCCTCAAAACACTGATCAGTATCCTCAAAACACTGATCAGTATCCTCACAACACAGATCAGTATCCTCAAAACACTGATCAGTATCCTCACAACACAGATCAGTATCCTCAAAACACTGATCAGTATCCTCAAAACACAGATCAGTATCCTCAAAACACAGATCAGTATCCTCAAAACACAGATCAGTATCCTCAAAACACTGATCAGTATCCTCACAACACAGATCAGTATCCTCAAAACACAGATCAGTATCCTCAAAACACTGATCAGTATCCTCACAACACAGATCAGTATCCTCAAAACACTGATCAGTATCCTCAAAACACTGATCAGTATCCTCACAACACAGATCAGTATCCTCAAAACACAGATCAGTATCCTCAAAACACTGATCAGTATCCTCAAAACACTGATCAGTATCCTCAAAACACTGATCAGTATCCTCAAAACACAGATCAGTATCCTCAAAACACTGATCAGTATCCTCAAAACACTGATCAGTATCCTCACAACACAGATCAGTATCCTCAAAACACAGATCAGTATCCTCAAAACACTGATCAGTATCCTCAAAACACTGATCAGTATCCTCAAAACACTGATCAGTATCCTCAAAACACAGATCAGTATCCTCAAAACACTGATCAGTATCCTCAAAACACTGATCAGTATCCTCAAAACACTGATCAGTATCCTCAAAACACAGATCAGTATCCTCAAAACACTGATCAGTATCCTCAAAACACTGATCAGTATCCTCAAAACACAGATCAGTATCCTCAAAACACTGATCAGTATCCTCAAAACACTGATCAGTATCCTCAAAACACTGATCAGTATCCTCAAAACACTGATCAGTATCCTCAAAACACAGATCAGTATCCTCAAAACACAGATCAGTATCCTCAAAACACTGATCAGTATCCTCAAAACACTGATCAGTATCCTCAAAACACTGATCAGTATCCTCAAAACACAGATCAGTATCCTCAAAACACAGATCAGTATCCTCAAAACACTGATCAGTATCCTCACAACACTGATCAGTATCCTCAAAACACTGATCAGTATCCTCAAAACACTGATCAGTATCCTCAAAACATAGATCAGTATCCTCAAAACACTGATCAGTATCCTCAAAACACTGATCAGTATCCTCAAGACACTGATCAGTATCCTCAAAACACTGATCAGTATCCTCAAAACACAGATCAGTATCCTCAAAACACTGATCAGTATCCTCAAAACACTGATCAGTATCCTCAAAACACAGATCAGTATCCTCAAAACACTGATCGGTATCCTCAAAACACAGATCAGTATCCTCAAAACACTGATCAGTATCCTCAAAACACAGATCAGTATCCTCAAAACACTGATCAGTATCCTCAAAACACTGATCAGTATCCTCAAAACACAGATCAGTATCCTCAAAACACTGATCGGTATCCTCAAAACACAGATCAGTATCCTCAAAACACAGATCAGTATCCTCAAAACACTGATCAGTATCCTCAAAACACTGATCAGTATCCTCAAAACACTGATCAGTATCCTCAAAACACAGATCAGTATCCTCAAAACACTGATCAGTATCCTCAAAACACTGATCAGTATCCTCAAAACACAGATCAGTATCCTCAAAACACTGATCAGTATCCTCACAACACAGATCAGTATCCTCAAAACACTGATCAGTATCCTCAAAACACTGATCAGTATCCTCAAAACACTGATCAGTATCCTCAAAACACTGATCAGTATCCTCAAAACACTGATCAGTATCCTCAAAACACTGATCAGTATCCTCAAAACACTGATCAGTATCCTCAAAACACAGATCAGTATCCTCAAAACACTGATCAGTATCCTCAAAACACAGATCAGTATCCTCAAAACACTGATCAGTATCCTCAAAACACTGATCAGTATCCTCAAAACACTGATCAGTATCCTCAAAACACTGATCAGTATCCTCAAAACACTGATCAGTATCTTCAAAACACTGATCAGTATCCTCAAAACACTGATCAGTATCCTCAAAACAAATATTTGACATCAAACTCCGTAAGTGAGCTGGTAATCTGGCACATAACTTACACCACCTCCTGGGGTGCTGTGGCACTCTCTCAACCCGGTCTGAGAGGATAGCTCTACTTCATACCATGTTTTGTGTCAAAGTTTTGAAGAACAATGGTTCTCAAACTACAGCTCAAACTGAGTTGATGTTCTATCTCAGTAATCCCGACCATCTCGCCAACCTCCCACAAAAGACTCTCTTTGGGGCGTGGCTTCATAAAAGTGTTGCAGATCTCTTGAAACTGAATGTCCCAATCACCCCAGACGAACCTATTATTGCCATTCCTCCTTGGCTGGACACATCAGTTCCTATTAATTACACTCCTGTTGGTAGTAAGTAAATGTTAAACACCGATGTGGTGAGATGTGTCACACTAGAAACTATTAACAGACACATAGAGAGTATTAACTCAAGTGAATGTTATGCTTTTACTGATGGTTCTGTGCAGACAAACACAGGTAGAACAGGCTGTGCCATTGTAATATTTAAAGAAAAAGAGATGTTAGTGTCAAACAAACAAAGGCTGAACAACTGGGCCAGCACAACACAAACTGAACTAACTGGAATCTACTTAGCCACAGACTACCTCAAAGAAAATGGAGGTGGGGTGATATTCTGTGACTCTCAAAGTGCTTTGAAATCAATGAACAGCCCGTCAGGCTCTATGTCTAAAGTTGTATGTGATATTAAAAGGAATGTGATAACTGCCAATGAGAACAACTTTCGTATCGAATTTGTGTGGATTCCGTCCCATGTTGGAATCAGGTGTCATGACCGTGCTGATAGACTGGCCAATGAGGCGTGTAAGAAAGAAAATGTTGACCGTGACCTTGGCCTGTCCAATGCTGTACTTAAAAACATTCAAGTCAGAATCATGAACTCTGATCTAGAAGAAGTGAGAAATGCAGAGAGACCTGACAGTTGTAGCATTAGTAAATATGAAAAATTTTGTGACAAGAGGTACCGGTATGGCCAGCATAAGGACAGAACCAGACAATGTGATGTAGTCGTGGCCAGAATTAGGCTAGGATACAGACACATCTGGCAAGTTAGTAACGCTGTACCCATACCGGAACACTCAGCATGTAAACTTTGTGATAAACCTTTAAAGCATACACTTGAACACTATATTATTGAATGTGACACTGCCAAAGACTTCAGGCCACCTGACTTATTGTATCTTGAACTATGTAATTACTTCATTGAATCAGGTGTGCTTGATGACATTCTTGCTGTTTATCCCAAATTTGCTAGCCCACACTGATTAGTCTTCGATTAGAATATGATTCCAATGTATGTGATCCACTGACCTATATATATATACTGCTAATGAATATGATGTATTTCCTTCTTTGTGTACGAACCTCTGTCCTGCATGGCGGTGAACAGTGGCATTACCCACATGAATCTGACCTATATATATTGTCAATAAATATGATGCACCTCTTTGTGTACGAACCTCTGTCCTGCATGGCAGTGAACAGTGACATTACCCATATGAATCTGACCTCTATACATTTATAGCTGTTAATGAATATGATGTATTTCTTTGTGTATGAACCTCTGTCCTGCGTGGCAGCGAGAAGAGATACCACCCTCAGTGTCAAGACCTGACTGAATTACTCAGAATAGGCAAACTGTACTACAAGCTTTGTCAATAAATTTGTTAAACTAAAACTCAACCCGGATGTAGTAGTCTCTAATTTCCGATTGCATAACAAATAATAATAATATATGTTGTAATAATGCATGTTAGACTTGCTTTATCATAGAATAATGAAGAAAGTGTTTTGTACATCAACATACTGAAATATTATATTTCACTTTGTCTTTTTCGTTCATTTTTTTACGATAATATGAGGCTTGATTGTCGCAGTTTGGAAGAGACGCATCTTTTGTCTTCTTCCAACTTTTCAAGTATTTTTTTACCAAAACAGAAGGTTTTATTGTTCACACTTAGGGTACAAATATTTTTATGATTGAGTAAACTTACAGATAGATAGGTGTTTTGAGAATCCGGCCCCTGGTCATTTATAAAACTTGTGCTGTTATTGTAAACGATCAGCCGATTGGTTCCCGTCGACCAGGGAGGAGGAAGTAGAAATGAACCTTCTCGCCCGCCTGTACTGTTCGCTCGCCTGTCTGCTCGTCCGCCAGCCTCTTCATCCTCCCGCTCGCCCTCCTGCTCACCCGAAAATTAATACTGCTGGACTCTTCTTCACAAATAACGCGAGGGATGATAACGTCACAATAATCTCTTACATTGGTTTAATCATTATTTTCTGCCACAACCGTGTTGAGTTATGGTTGTGTTGTGACCAGCTGTTGTAGTATAATACACCCAGTAATTATAACATGGTCCATTATAAGAGAAACTAATATTATAATTATTTGCAAGACTCGTAAATAAGTGTGATTCTACTTCATTTCTTGTGGATAATGCAAGAGTCTTAAACATTTTATTTCCTAGGTTTATAATTTGGTGAAAATTATACAAGTTGTTTTAATACAAGCAATACCAGCCTAATTAACTCACCTGGTACTTAATTGAATTTTCTTTTGTCTTTTTAGGTAAGTGAATTAACAGCTCACCGAGGGACCGACACTCACACTCCACCTTGAGGTACGTCACTCACGCTGTTACTGGTCGTTGTGTTGAGCGGTAACTCGTCTCGTGTGTCTCAACTGAACGCCTAAGTGAACGTAACTCCCCCTACCCTCTCTTCCCCATCACCGTCTTAGAGAACGTCGGAGTTCTTCCCTTTCGTAGTGGACATAACACACCGTAGTGACGTTCATACGGACACCAGAACCCCTCCCCCCATACACACACCTTAAGTGGAAGCCTTCGTGCACATTACCTGAACGTCGGAATCACCCCCCCCCCCCCCCCCGTGGACAGAATACAAATTATTCTCCCCTTCCCTTTCCTTCTCCTCCCTTACACTGTCCCAGGGGAGGTAAGAGCTATACTCATCACCCCCCCCCCTCCCACCCCCACCCTTTACCCTTGGACTTAAATCATCACCTCATGTACTGAGAACTTTACACAGGTCACGCACTTACCTGTTTACGATGCATCCTTCCGCTTCCTGTTGTTGAGACGAGAATGTACTTGTTCAATAATGTAAGGCAAGATGTACTTCTCTCCGGTTGACTGAGGTTAGTTCATGTTAGGTTAGGTCATGTCAGGTTAGGTCATGTCAGGTTAGGTCATGTCAGGTTAGGTTATGTCAGGTTAGGTTAGGTTAGGTCATGTCAGGTTAGGTCATGTTAGGTTAGGTTATGTCAGGTTAGGTCATGTCAGGTTAGGTTATGTCAGGTTATGTTAGGTTAGGTCATGTTAGGTTAGGTTATGTCAGGTTAGGTCATGTTAGGTTAGGTTATGTTAGGTTAGGTTATATCAAGTTAGGTCGTGGAAGAATATCGTGTTGCCTTGTTATTGGTGATGGCCGCCACTGATGATCAGCCTCCACCTGCTGGCTCACACAAGACCACCTCAAATAGGCTCCTGCCCTAATAGGCGCCACACTAGAGTTAACCTGCCCATTAGGACTAGTGCCTATTAAGATCAGGGTCCATTAAGACAGTAACGTATTGAAGCCAGACGTTTAATAATGATGATCACC
Organism: Homarus gammarus; assembly: GCA_958450375.1. NCBI lineage: Eukaryota > Metazoa > Arthropoda > Malacostraca > Decapoda > Nephropidae > Homarus > Homarus gammarus. Next base: position 120,490 of record CAUDMG010002818.1, on the reverse strand, counting down.
ATGAAAGAAACTCTGTTCAACCACGGTGTGCACTCTGAAGTGTTCAACCACGGTGTGCACTGTGTTCAACTACGGTGTGCACTCTGTTCAACTACGGTGTGCACTCTGAAGTGTTCAACCACGGTGTGCACTCTGCTCAACCACGGTGTGCACTCTGCTCAACCACGGTGTGCACTCTGTTCAAGCACGGTGTGCACTCTGAAGTGTTACCACGATATGCAATACGACTTCAGAGCCACATTTAATTAACAGGTGTGCGTGTGTGTGCGCGCGCTACATCATCATCTCCAAAATTCATGAAATCAATCGGCTAAACCGACTCGTTCTCATTCGCCACAAAGGCACTGTTTGTTTACATTGTAGCGGGAGGGGGGGGGGGGGGGCGTCGTAAAAACGTTAACTTTACGGCCCATGATTACTATCCTCTACGACGACCTGTGTTTTCATTGGCCGCTCGATTCATCTTGATGCAATACCTCGCAGTAACAAGATTACTTCCCATTCACGTCATGTAGGTGTAAGGGAGTGTTCGTGTTCTGAGGGCCTGTTAGTGTACATGTATACATACTCACATGACTATACACACACACACACACACACACAACTAAGTGTTTGTGTCTATTATTATTATTATTCCTATCTCCTCACATTTGTCCTCCACCTACGCCTTATTTTCTTCCTTTATTCTTACTCTAGTTCTCTCCTTCACTTTCCCTTGTGTTGGTGTTTTGTCCATAAGGCCGCGGCGCTGAACTAAATGTCTCTCGTTATACTCCGGGGCGTTGTTCAATAGTGCTTTGTTGAGAGGCGTGTGAGTGCTGAAGGTCGAGTTGTGAATGGCGGCTGATCGAACTACCCCGTGTGTGTGTGTGTGTATGTTTGTGGGGTGTGTGTGTCCCGCTTGACGGTCTGTTCCTATCCTCCTCCATCCATCCCCCTATCCTCCCCCCCCCCCCCATCACCTCCTCTTGGCCCGTTGACAGGCTGGTTGGATGGTTGGCTCTGGACCAAATTGGGTCTGATACGAAGTGGCCCCGAAATCAGAGCAGCGGTGAGACAAAGGGACACCAACTCAGGGGCCCTCTCTTTGTTGACGCCGAGACGGACACGGGCCAGGGAAATTGGGCTACAACTCTGCTTCTCTCACCTCCCCTCCCCCCCTCCCCCCTTCTCTCACTTCCCTCCCCCCTCTCACTCCCCCCCTCTCACTCCCCTCCCCCCTCTCACTCCCCTCCCCCCTCTCACTCCCCTCCCCCCTCTCTCTCTCTCTATCTCACTCCCCCTCGCCCCCTCTCTCCCTCTCTCAGGTCTGATTTAGTTGCGGAGGTTGGGTTAAATGAGTGTACCTGTATCTACCTGTTAATTGGTATTATTGGTGATGATATAATTAGGTGTTATCATTGTTATTAGTGTTAATGTTATTGTTGTTATAATTATTATCGATTATCATATTTCGTTTTAGCGTTATTTTTGTCATTATAATTCGGTGAATATTAATGACGCGTGTTGTTATTGTAATACATCTCTCTCTCTCTCTCTCTCTCTCTCTCTCTCTCTCTCTCTCTCTCTCTCTCTCTCTCTCTCTCTCCTTTCTTTGTTCCCTTCCTTCTTTCTTCATTTTTAATATCCTTCCTTTCTTCCTCCATCCCATTCTCGTTACCTACCTCCTCACTGCTCCCCCCCCCCCACCCTCCTTCCTCTCTCTTTCCATACTAAATCCTTCTCTCCTTCCTTTCCTCCTTTCCTTGTAAATTCCTCAATCTTTCCCCTCGCCTTTTCATTCCTTTCTCCTAAAATCCTCCACCCCCTTTTCCTTCCACACTCCTTCTCCACCTTTTCTACCCTCCCATTCTTTCCTCCACCCTCCCTTCTTTCCCTCTTTGCCCTCACTCCTCCCTCACTCCCTGCGGCAAAAGATGGTAGACGTGGACGACCTCTCGCTCCTGCTCCTGTAGAAGGAACATTACCCCGTCACCCTTCTGTAGGTCTCCTGGACAAAGAGAGAGAGAGAGAGAGAGAGAGAGAGGTGGACGAAATGATTGATTTTTAGTTCGTCTGTTATTTTGTGTACCCAACCTAACCTAACTCAACCTGACCTAACCTAACCTAACCGAACCGAAGTCAACACAACCTTATCTAAGCAACCCGACCTGACCAACCTAACCTAAGTCAACTCGACATGACCTGACCAACCTAAGTCAACTAGACCTGACCTCTAACCTATCTCAACCCAGTCAAACGTAACGTAACATAAGAACATAAGAAAATAAGGAGTCTGTAATAGGCCGGTTGACCTATGCATGACAGCTCCTGTCGACAGTTACTACCACTCTCTATCATCCATGAATCTATCTAGCCTCCTTTTGAAATTTTCCAGCGTTCCAGCACTTACCACAAAGTTGCTAAGCTTGTTCCACTCGTCCACCACCCTATTTGTAAACCAGTTCCTTCCTATCTCCCTCCTAAACCTAAACTTATCCAACTTAAATCCGTTGTTCCGAGACCTATCCTGCTCGGATATTATAAGAACTTTATCTATATCCCCTTTATTGATTCCATTCACCCACTTAAATACTTCTATCATATCTCCCCGCACTCTTCGTCTTTCTAGGGAATGCAAGTTTAGTTTCTTTAACCTATCCTGATATGGAAGGTTTCTAAGACCCGGAATCATTTTCGTCATTCTTCGCTGCACCGACTCTAGTGAATTGATATCCATTCTATAATAAGGGCACCAAAACTGAACCGCATAATCGAGGTGCGGCCTGACTAGCGCAAGATATAGTTGCAATAAGACCTCTGCACTCTTATTACTTACACTTCTAGATATAAAACCCAATACTCTGTTTGCCTTATTTCGAACATTAACGCACTGTTTTCTAGGCCGTAGGTCCGGGCTTACAAGTACCCCTAGGTCTCTTTCACAAGTCGACTTCTCTAGGTTGATGTTGTTAAGGCTGTATACATTGACAGTATTTGTTCTTCCAATATTAAGTACGCTGCACTTGCTGGTGTTGAATTTCATTTGCCATTTTTCAGACCACCCCTGCAGTTTATTTAGATCCTCCTGTAATGCATTTGCATCCTGCCCTGAATTAATCTGCCGCCCTATTTTGGTGTCATCCGCAAACTTGCTTATGTCACTGCTGATCCCAGTATCTAGATCGCTTATGTAGATTATGAACAAGAGTGGGCCTAGTACTGACCCCTGGGGAACCCCACTGGTTACACGACCCCACTCAAATTTAACACCATCTACGCTGACCCTCTGCGTTCTATCGGTGAGCCATGATTTTATCCAATTTAAAACTTTCCCCTCGATACCATGAGCCTTAATTTTTCTCAGAAGCCTCTGATGCGGTACTCTGTCAAATGCTTTGCTAAAGTCTAAGTAAATAACATCGTAATTTTCGTCATTATCTACTGCCTCGAAGACTTTCCTAAAAAATGTCAGCAGATTTGTTAGACAAGATTTTCCCTTTGTAAACCCATGTTGAGAGTCGTAGATTAATTTGCTTTTCTCTAAATGCGATTGGATGCTATCTGCTATAATTGATTCAAGAAATTTCCCCCACTACTGACGTCTTTTCTCCCATAATCCTCTCAAGCTCAGTGTGTGTGTGTGTGTGTGTGTGTGTGTGTGTGTGTGTGTGTGTGTGGGGCCTTATTCTACTAACCTTCGACATTGTGTTGTTATGTAATGGGACGAGAGAGAGAGAGAGAGAGAGAGAGAGAGAGAGAGAGAGAGAGAGAGAGAGAGAGAGAGACGCCGGATGTTGAGTGCATATACAACCATGAATTGAACACGCGATAAGACCTTGAACATCCTTAGTATACCCATTGTTGTGTGTGTCGATGTAAGGGAAGGTGTAGGTGGCACTGAGAGCTTGGCACTACACCCTCTCGCCTGGCACTCTGACCTTGGCCTACAAAGACCCAACAGCTGATTGTTTATGTCGTAAAAGAATTGACTCGTAAACTCTCCCTTGCCTGTGAAGAGGAGGCCGGGGGGGGGGGGGAGGGGGGCTGTGTTCTGCCCACTTTACCCTGTGTCTGTCCGTCCGTCTGTCTGTCTGTCCGTCTGTCTGTCTGTGTCCGTCCGTAAGATTTTGGTTGAATTTAACCATTTTTTTAAACGGTAGTAGATTGACTGGACCAAATTTTAGCGATATTTTGTTAATGAATTTTAGTGACATTCTTAAATACATAAAAGTCTTGTAGAATGACGAGGTATTCCAGGTTATGATATGATTTGGCTTCTTGTAGAGTGACTTAGGCTCCACGTGCTGTCGACTAGGCTCCACGTGCTGTTGACTAGGCTCCACGTGCTGTCGACTAGGCTCCACGTGCTGTTGACTAGGCTCCACGTGCTGTTGACTAGACCTCACGTACTGTAGACTTGCTCACGTGCTGTCGACTAGGCTCACGTGCTGTCGACTAGGCTCCACGTGCTGTTGGCTAGACCTCACGTAATGTAGACTAGGCTCACGTGCTGTCGACTAGGCTCACGTGCTGTTGACTAGACCTCACGTGCTGTAGACTAGGCTCACGTGCTGTAGACTAGACCTCACGTACTGTAGACTATCCTCCACGTGCTGTTGACTAGGCTCACGTGCTGTTGACTAGACCTCACGTACTGTCGACTAGGCTCACGTGCTGTAGACTAGGCTCACGTACTGTCGACTAGGCTCACGTGCTGTAGACTAGACCTCACGTACTGTAGACTAGGCTCCACGTGCTGTTGACTAGACTCACGTGCTGTACTGTAGTTTGGGCTCACGTGCTCTCGACTAGGCTCACGTGCTGTCGACTAGGCTCACGTGCTGTCGACTAGGCTCACGTGCTGTAGACTAGACCTCACGTACTGTAGACTATCCTCCACGTGCTGTTGACTAGACTCACGTGCTGTACTGTAGTTTGGGCTCACGTGCTGTAGACTAGGCTCCACGTGCTGTAGACTAGGCTCCACGTACTGTAGACTAGGCTCCACGTGCTGTAGACTAGGCTCCACGTACTGTAGACTAGGCTCCACGTGCTGTTGACTAGACTCACGTGCTGTAGACTAGGCTCACGTGCTGTTGACTAGGCTCCACGTGCTGTTGACTAGGCTCACGTGCTGTAGACTATGCTCACGTGCTGTTGACTAGGCTCCACGTGCTGTCGACTAGGCCCACGTGCTGTAGACTAGGGTCACGTACTGTAGACTAGGCTCTACGTGCTGTTGACTAGGCTCACGTGCTGTAGACTAGGCTCCACGTGCTGTTGATTAGGCTCACGTGCTGTAGACTAGGCTCCACGTGCTGTTGACCAGACCTCACGTACTGTCGACTAGGCTCACGTACTGTCGACTAGGCTCACGTGCTGTAGACTAGGCTCACGTGCTGTAGACTAGACCTCACGTGCTGTAGACTAGGCTCCACGTGCTGTTGACTAGGCTCACGTGCTGTAGACTAGGCTCACGTGCTGTAGACTAGACCTCACGTACAGTAGACTAGGCTCCACGTGCTGTAGATGCTACGTGCTTAGCCGACTTCGTGCTGTTGATTAGGCTCCACGTGCTGTTGACTAGGCTCACGTGCTGTAGACTCGACTTCTCGTGCTGTTGATTAGGCTCCACGTGCTGTTGACTAGGCTCCACGTGCTGTAGACTAGGCTCACGTGCTGTAGACTCGACTTCTCGTGCTGTTGATTAGGCTCCACGTGCTGTTGACTAGGCTCCACGTGCTGTAGACTAGGCTCCACGTGCTGTAGACTAGGCTCACGTGATGTAGACTAGACTTCACGTGCTGTTGATTAGGCTCCACGTGCTGTTGACTAGACCTCACGCGCTGAAGAATGACTGACCTCGACGTGATGTAGAATGATTAAGCCTCGTGTGATGTAAAATGACTAACCTTCGTATTTTGTAGAGAATTTGTAGAATTTTATAGAGTTTTTTAAATCTCTGTGATGGGGTTGAATTCATTCTACCTTTGGCTGACGTTTGTTATCCACTTAAAGAGAATTTTTGCTGGTGAGGTACATTGTGGGTGTGTGTGTGTGTGTGTGTGTGTGTGTGTGTGTGTGTGTGTGTGAGGGTGGGGGGGTGGGGGGGTGGGGGTCGTGTTTGTACTCTTCAGGTGAGTGAGTTTGTTATTTGAGTCTTTTTTACCTTCAAAGTTATTTCGAAATTAAAACAGGAATAAAATGTATAAAAAAAAGCACAAAACTAAAAAAAAAAAACACTATGGCTATTCCCTGATCCTCTCTCTCTCTCTCTCTCTCTCTCTCTCTCTCTCTCTCTCTCTCTCTCCCTCTCCCTCTCCCTAAAGCCTTCCATTTTTAGTCCTCTCCCAAAGCCCTACTCCCCTTCCATTCCCTTCCTCATCTTTCCCAAAACCTTTTTCCTTTCCTTAAATCTCCTTCCCTTTCCATTCCTCTCCCTAAAACCTCCTCCCCTTCCCCTCCCCCTCCCTAAAACCTCCTCCCCCACCATCACCCCTCCCCAGGTCTCCTCCCCCACCATCACCCCTCCCCAGGTCTCCTCCCCCACCATCACCCCTCCCCAGGTCTCCTCCTCCCACCATCACCCCTCCCCAGGTCTCCTACCCCCACCATCACCCCTCCCCAGGTCTCCTCCCACCATCACCCCTCCCCAGGTCTCCTCCTCCCACCATCACCCCTCCCCAGGTCTCCTCCCCCACCATCACCTCTCCCCAGGTCTCCTCCCCCCACCATCACCCCTCCCCAGGTCACCTCCCTCCACCATCACCCCTCCCCAGGTCTCCTCCCCCACCATCACCCCTCCCCAGGTCTCCTCCTCCCAGGCCCTCACATCACCCCTCCCCAGGTCTCCTCCCCCACCATCACCCCTCCCCAGGTCTCCTCCTCCCACCATCACCCCTCCCCAGGTCTTCTCCCCCCATCATCACCCCTTCCCAGGTCTCCTCCCCCACCATCACCCCTCCCCAGGTCTCCTTCCCCCACCATCACCCCTCCCCAGGTCTCCTTCCCCCACCATCACCCCTCCCCAGGTCTCCTCCCCCACCATCACCCCTCCCCAGGTCTCCTCCTCCCACCATCACCCCTCCCCAGGTCTCCTCCCTCCACCATCACCCCTCCCCAGGCCTCCTCCCCCACCATCGCCCCTCCCCAGGTCTCCTCCCTCCACCATCACCCCTCCCCAGGTCTCCTCCCCCACCATCACCCCTCCCCAGGTCACCTCCCCCCATCACCCCTCCCCAGGTCACCTCCCCCCCACCATCACCCCTCCCCAGGTCTCCTCCCCCACCATCACCCCTCCCCAGGTCACCTCCCCCCCCATCACCACTCCCCAGGTCACCTCCCCCCACCATCACCCCTCCCCAGGTCTCCTCCCCCACCATCACCCCTCCCCAGGTCTCCTCCCCCACCATCACCCCTCCCTAGGTCTCCTCCCCCACCATCACCCCTCCCCAGGTCTCCTCCCCCCACCGTCACCCCTCACTTGGGGACACACACTGCGGGTTGTCCCCAGGTATGTAAATATTATTGACTCCGGCCGCGGGAACCACCACCTGTCCTACTGCATCCAGGCTCTAGGGGCACCTGTAGGCTCCTGTAGGGTTCCTGTAGACACTGTAGGCACCTGTAGACTCATGTAGGCTCCTGTAGGGTACCCGTAGACACACTTTAGGCACCTGTAGGCTCCTGTAGGGCACCCGTATGTCCCTGTAAGCACCTGTAGACATACTGTAGGCACCTGTAGGCTCCTGTAGGTCACCTGTAGACACTGTAGACTCCTGTAGGAATCCTTTAGACACACTTAAGACTCCTGTAAGCACCCTTTAGACACACTGTAGGCTCCCGTAGGCACTCTTTAGACACACTGTAGACTCCTGTAGGCACTCTTTAGACACACTGCAGACACTACTACAATTTTTTTTAAATGGCCTCCAGCCTCCCCCAATAGCCATACCTTCGCCACGATTTTATTACCTTAAAATTAAATATCCTTATACATAAGTAGCTA
>CAUDMG010002818.1:87500-107500 GCA_958450375.1 Homarus gammarus | reverse complement strand
AGGATGGGTGGAGGATGACTGTAGGATGGGTGGAGGATGACTGTAGGATGGGCGAAGAATGATTGTAGGATGGGTGGAGGATGACTGTAGGATGGGTGGAGGATGACTGTAGGATGGGTGGAGGATGACTGTAGGATGGGCGAAGAATGATTGTAGGGTGGGTGGAGGATGACTGTAGGATGAGTGTGAGGGGTGTAGGATGGGTGGAGGATTGGGTGAGGACGCCTGGTTTCTCGTGGACTATTTATTGAACGTAAAAGTAGTGTGTGTGTGTGTGTGTGTGTGTGTGTGTGTGTGTGTGTGTGTGTGTGTGTGTGACCATCACATACACACCTGGGTGGAAGGAATAACCACACACACACACACACACACACGAGAACAAATACAGTCACAGGTACATACACAGGTACAGGTTCAATTATGGGTACAGGTAGAGTCGCTGTTACAGGTGTCAGGTAGAGGTACAAAGGCAGGTACAGGTAGAGGCGCAGGTACAAGTAGAGGCGCAGGAACAGGTAGAGGCGCAGGTACAAGTAGAGGCGCAGGAACAGGTTGAGGCGCAGGTACAGGTAGAGGCGCAGGTACAGGTAGAGGCGCAGGTACAGGTTGAGGCGCAGGTACAGGTAGAGGCGCAGGAACAGGTAGAGGCGCAGGTACAGGTAGAGGCGCAGGTACAGGTAGAGGCGCAGGTACAGGTAGAGGCGCAGGAACAGGTAGAGGCGCAGGTACAGGTAGAGGCGCAGGTACAGGTAGAGGCGCAGGTACAGGTAGAGGCGCAGGTACAAGAAGAGGCGCAGGTACAGGTAGAGTCGCAGGTACAGGTAGAGGCGCAGGTACAGGTAGAGGCGCAGGTACAGGTAGAGGCGCAGGTACAGATAGAGGCGCAGGTACAGGTAGAGGCGCAGGTACAGGTAGAGGCGCAGGTACAGGTAGAGGCGCAGGTACAAGTAGAGGCGCAGGAACAGGTTGAGGCGCAGGTACAGGTAGAGGCGCAGGTACAGGTAGAGGCGCAGGTACAAGTAGAGGCGCAGGAACAGGTTGAGGCGCAGGTACAGGTAGAGGCGCAGGTACAGGTAGAGGCGCAGGTACAGGTAGAGGCGCAGGTACAGGTAGAGGCGCAGGTACAGGTTGAGGCGCAGGTACAGGTAGAGGCGCAGGTACAGGTAGAGGCGCAGGTACAAGTAGAGGCGCAGGTACAGATAGAGGCGCAGGTACAGGTAGAGGCGCAGGTACAGGTAGAGGCGCAGGTACAAGTAGAGGCGCAGGAACAGGTTGAGGCGCAGGTACAGGTAGAGTCGCAGGTACAGGTAGAGTCGCAGGTACAGGTAGAGTCGCAGGTACAGGTAGAGGCGCAGGTACAGGTAGAGGCGCAGGTACAGGTAGAGGCGCAGGTACAGGTAGAGGCGCAGGTAAAGATGATCTTGTTTGTCACAGGTGTTCAGGTAATGACAGGTGGTGAATTTTAGCCTTGACCCGCCTCTATCATGTGTCGGGGTGAGGGGGGAGGGATGGGTGGGGGGGAGAGAGGGTTAGTGGGTGGAGGGAAAGCTGATGGAAGGAGGGGGGGGGAGTGGAGAGGGTTAGTGGGTGGAGAGAATAGAGGGAGAAAGGGAGAGGAGAGGGAGTTGGGAAGGGAGAGGAGCGGGGAGAGTGTTGGTCGGGGGAAAGAGGGGAAGGAAGGGAGAGAGAGTAGATGGGAGAAGGAAGGTGTATGGGATAAAGGGTTGGAGGAGGGGGTGGGAGTAAGGAGTGAGGGAAATAAAGGGGGTGAGAAAGGGTAAGAAAAGGTGAGAGACAGGGTCGAGGGGGAGGAGGAATAGGCTGGATATGTGAGAGGTGAGGGGAGAGGGAAGAGTGGGTACACGTGGGAGTAGTGTCGGAGAGGGAGGAAGGGAGGAGTTTATGGGGAGAGGGTGAGAGAAGTGTGGGTGGGAGAGGTGAGAGGTAGATTAAAGGGCAGACGTGTGGAAGAGGGCGGATGTGTGGGAGGGAGACTGAATACATGAAAGGGGTTAAGTGAGAGGGCAAATGTGTTAGGGAGAGGGAAGGAGAGTGAGGGAGGGAATAGACAAGGATGAGGGAGAGAGAGAGGGGGGTGGGAAGAAGGAAATAAACAAGGGTGGGAAGGAATGAGTGGATGAAAGAAGGGAGAGAGGAAGGGAGGGGTTAGACCAGGAGGGAGGGAGAGAGAGGCAGGTCCTGGAGCAAGCTGCCAGAAACAAGTTCCGCATCCGGTGGTAATCTGATTGTTCCTCTCTCACCCCCAGGAAGCCTTCAATTACACCCACGGGCTAGTTCTTGGCGGCAGGTGTGTGGGCGGAGAGGGGTGGAGTGGGAGGTAAGAGGTAGATGGAGGGAGAGGTGAGAGGGCTAGGGAGGAGATTTGGTGGGTGGAGGGATAGGGTGGGTAGAGGAAGCCAGGTGGGTGAGATAGGCAGAGTTGAAAGAGGAGGAGGATAGGTAAGAGGAAGGTGGGGGAGGGAGTGTAAGTGGGCGGAAGAAAGGTGTGGATGACAGAAGAGGGTGGATGAGAGGAGGAGGAATGAAGGAGAGGAAGAGCACGCGGGTGGAGGTGAAGCAGAGGAGGGTAGGTGGGAGGGTAGAGGAGAGTAGGTGGGAGGGTAGAGAAGAGTGGGTGGGATGGAAGAGGAGGGTAGGTGGGAGGGTAGAGGAGAGTAGGTGGGAGGGTAGAGGAGAGTGGGTGGGAGGGAAGAGGAGGGTGGGTGAGAGGGAAGAGGAGGGTGGGTGGGAGGGAAGAGGAGGGTGGGTGGGAGGGCAACAACTGGGTAACGCCCATACCTGTTTCTCTCCTCCTGATGAAAATGACACAAGAATGTTGGCTTCTCCCATGTACGTGTTCCTCCCTCCCATGACTCCCCCTTCCATCCCATGTCCCTCCCACCTACACCTCTCCCTCCCATGTCCTTCCCACCTACACCTCTCCTTCCCACATCCTCCCTTGCTGCACCCCTCCCATCAGTCCGCCTCCCTCCCACGCCCTCCTCCATGGTAGAGCAATAATATTATATGGAAATAGAGAAACATAGGTCCTCCTCCTACCATGAATTCTACTCTCCCTCTCTCTACCATAACCCCACTCTCCCTCTCTCTACCATAACCCCACTCTCCCTCTCTCTACCATAACCCCACTCTCCCTCTCTCTACAATAAACCCCACTCTCCTTTCTCTACCATAACCCCACTCTCCCTCTCTCTACCATAACCCCACTCTCCCTCTCTCTACCATAACCCCACTCTCCCTCTCTCTACCATAACCCCACTCTCCCTCTCTACCATAGCCCCACTCTCCCTCTCTACTATAAATCCCACTCTCCCTCTCTCTACCATAACCCCACTCTCCCTCTCTCTACCATAACCCCACTCTCCCTCTCTCTACCATAACCCCACTCTCCCTCTCTACCATAACCCCACTCTCCCTCTCTACCATAACCCCACTCTCCCTCTCTCTACCATAACCCCACTCTCCCTCTCTCTACCATAACCCCACTCTCCCTCTCTACCATAACCCCACTCTCCCTCTCTACCATAACCCCACTCTCCCTCTCTCTACCATAAACCCCCACTCTCCCTCTCTACCATAACCCCACTCTCCCTCTCTCTACCATAACCCCACTCTCCCTCTCTCTACCATAACCCCACTCTCCCTCTCTCTACCATAACCCCACTCTCCCTCTCTCTACCATAACCCCACTCTCCCTCTCTACCATAACCCCACTCTCCCTCTCTCTACCATAACCCCACTCTCCCTCTCTCTACCATAACCCCACTCTCCCTCTCTCTACCATAACCCACTCTCCCTCTCTCTACCATAACCCCACTCTCCCTCTCTCTACCATAACCCCACTCTCCCTCTCTACCATAACCCCACTCTCCCTCTCTACTATAACCCCACTCTCCTCTCTACTATAAATCCCACTCTCCCTCTCTCTACCATAACCCCACTCTCCCTCTCTCTACCATAAATCCCACTCTCCCTCTCTCTACCATAACCCCACTCTCCCTCTCTCTACCATAACCCCACTCTCCCTCTCTCTACCATAACCCCACTCTCCCTCTCTCTACCATAACCCCACTCTCCCTCTCTACCATAACCCCACTCTCCCTCTCTACAAAAACCCACTCTCCTCTCTACTATAATCCCACTCTCCCTCTCTCAACAATAACCCCACTCTCCCTCTCTCTACCATACCCCACTCTCCTCTCTCTACCATAACCCACTCTCCCTCTCTCTACCATAACCCCACTCTCCCTCTCTCTACCATAACCCCACTCTCCCTCTCTACCATAACCCCACTCTCCCTCTCTACTATAACCCCACTCTCCTCTCTACTATAACCCCACTCTCCCTCTCTCTACCATAACCCCACTCTCCCTCTCTCTACCATAAATCCCACTCTCCCTCTCTCTACCATAACCCCACTCTCCCTCTCTCTACCATAACCCCACTCTCCCTCTCTCTACCATAAATCCCACTCTCCCTCTCTCTACCATAACCCCACTCTCCCTCTCTCTACCATAACCCCACTCTCCCTCTCTCTACCATAACCCCACTCTCCCTCTCTACCATAACCCCACTCTCCCTCTCTACTATAACCCCACTCTCCTCTCTACTATAAATCCCACTCTCCCTCTCTCTACCATAACCCCACTCTCCCTCTCTCTACCATAACCCCACTCTCCCTCTCTCTACCATAACCCACTCTCCCTCTCTCTACCATAACCCCACTCTCCCTCTCTCTACCATACACCTCCCTTACACCTCTCCCTCTCTACTATAACCCCACTCTCCTCTCTACTATAACCCCACTCTCCTCTCTACTATAAATCCCCACTCTCCCTCCTCCTCTACCATAACCCCACTCTCCCTCTCTCTACCATAAATCCCACCTCCCCTCCTCACCATACCCCACTCTCCCTCTCTCTACCATAAATCCCACTCTCCCTCTCTCTACCATAACCCCACTCTCCTTCTCTACCTGGTGACCACACAAGGAGCCCCCCCCCCCCGCCCCGCCCCGCCCCGCCACTCTTGACCGCTGCCCATAGTAACGATCCTCCTCTTCTTCTTCTTCTTCTTCTTCTTCTTCCTCTTCCTCTTCCTCCCCCCCTCCTCCTCCTCCTCCTCCTCCTCCTCCTCCTCCTCCTCCTCCTCCTCCTCCTCCTCCTCACCAACACTCCTCCTCTACTCCTCTTCCTAGCATCCCTCACCATACACCCCCTCCACCCAAACAGCTCCATCACACCCTCACTCCTCACCATACGCCCCTCACCATGCCTCCCTGTCACCTCACCCTTCACCATACACCTCCCTGTCACCTCACCCCTCACCATACACCTCCCTTACACCTCACCTCTCACCATACACCTCCGTTACACCTCACCCCTCACCAGACACCTCCCTTACACCTCCCTTACACCTCACCCCTCACCATACACCTCCCTTACACCTCACCCCTCACCATACACCTCCCTTACACCTCACCCTTCACCATACACCTCCCTTACACCTCACCCTTCACCATACACCTCCCTTACACCTCACCCCTCACCATACACCTCCCTGTCACCTCACCGCTCACCATACACCTCCCTTACACCTCACCATACACCTCCCTTACACCTCACCCCTCACCATACACCTCCCTGTCACCTCACCGCTCACCATACACCTCCCTTACACCTAACCCCTCACCATACACCTCCCTGTCACCTCACCGCTCACCATACACCTCCCTTACACCTCACCATACACCTCCCTGTCACCTCACCGCTCACCATACACCTCCCTGTCACCTCACCGCTCACCATACACCTCCCTTACACCTCACCCTCACCATACACCTCCCTTACACCTCACCCCTCACCATACACCTCCCTGTCACCTCACCGCTCACCATACACCTCCCTTACACCTCACCATACACCTCCCTTACACCTCACCCCTCACCATACACCTCCCTGTCACCTCACCGCTCACCATACACCTCCCTTACACCTCACCATACACCTCCCTGTCACCTCACCGCTCACCATACACCTCCCTTACACCTCACCATACACCTCCCTGTCACCTCACCGCTCACCATGCACCTCCCTGTCACCTCACCGCTCACCATACACCTCCCTTACACCTCACCCCTCACCATACACCTCCCTGTCACCTCACCCCTCACCATACACCTCCCTTACACCTCACCCTTCACCATACACCTCCCTGTCACCTCACTCCTCACCATACACCTCCCTGTCACCTCACCCCTCACCATACACCTCCCTGTCACCTCACTCCTCACCATACACCTCCCTTACACCTCACCCCTCACCATACACCTCCCTGTCACCTCACCCTCACCATACACCTCCCTGTCACCTCACCCCTCACCATACACCTCCCTGTCACCTCACCCTCACCATACACCTCCCTTACACCTCACCCTTCACCATACACCTCCCTGTCACCTCACCCCTCACCATACACCTCCCTTACACCTCACCCCTCACCATACACCTCCCTGTCACCTCACCCCTCACCATACACCTCCCTTACACCTCACCCCTCACCATACCCTGTCACCTCACCCCTCACCATACACCTCCCTGTCACCTCACCCCTCACCATACACCTCCCTTACACCTCACCCTTCACCATACACCTCCCTGTCACCTCACCCCTCACCATACACCTCCCTGTCACCTCACCCCTCACCATACACCTCCCTTACACCTCACCCCTCACCATACACCTCCCTGTCACCTCACCCCTCACCATACACCTCCCTTACACCTCACCCCTCACCATACACCTCCCTGTCACCTCACCCCTCACCATACACCTCCCTTACACCTCACCCTCACCATACCCCTCCCTGTCACCTCACCCCTCACCATACACCTCCCTGTCACCTCACCCCTCACCATACACCTCCCTGTCACCTCACCCCTCACCATACACCTCCCTGTCACCTCACCCCTCACCATACACCTCCCTGTCACCTCACCCCTCACCATACCCTGTCACCTCACCCCTCACCATACACCTCCCTTACACCTCACCCCTCACCATACACCTCCCTTACACCTCACCCCTCACCATACACCTCCCTTACACCTCACCCCTCACCATACACCTCCCTGTCACCTCACCCCTCACCATACACCTCCCTTACACCTCACCCCTCACCATACCCCTCCCTGTCACCTCACCCCTCACCATACCCCTCCCTGTCACCTCACCCCTCACCATACACCTCCCTGTCACCTCACCCCTCACCATACACCTCCCTGTCACCTCACCCTTCACCATACACCTCCCTGTCACCTCACCCCTCACCATACACCTCCCTGTCACCTCACCCCTCACCATACACCTCCCTGTCACCTCACCCCTCACCATACACCTCCCTTACACCTCACCCCTCACCATACACCTCCCTTACACCTCACCCCTCACCATACACCTCCCTGTCACCTCACCCCTCACCATACACCTCCCTTGCACCCCTCACCATACACCTCCCTGTCACCTCACTCCTCACCATACACCTCCCTTACACCTCACCCTTCACCATACACCTCCCTTACACCTCACCCCTCACCATACACCTCCCTTACTCCTCACCCTCACCATACACCTCCCTTACACCTCACCCCTCACCATACACCTCCCTTACACCTCACCCCTCACCATACCCTGTCACCTCACCCCTCACCATACACCTCCCTTACACCTCACCCCTCACCATACCCTGTCACCTCACCCCTCACCATACACCTCCCTTACACCTCACCATACACCTCCCTTACACCTCACCCCTCACCATACCCCTCCCTTACGCCTCACCCCTCACCATACACCTCCCTTACACCTCACCCCTCACCATACCCTGTCACCTCACCCCTCACCATACCCTGTCACCTCACTCCTCCTCAGGTAAAGATGTTTTCCCACGCCGTGTGTTACCTGGTTTGGTTCATTTGTCTCACCTGTGGAATGTTAGTATGCTGTGGAACTTCCTCCTTCAGGTACTTCACGTTCTAGGGGGCCTCTTAGTGACGCCCAGAACACACACACACACACACCTGCCAGGGGCGTAGGTGGGGGCGTGATGACCCTCGTGAAGTAATTGCAGTGTCCTAGAGAACGGAAATTGTTTGGAAAGATTACTGTTATTATTATTATTAGCCTGTGGTTAGTAGTAGTAGCAGTAGTGGTAGTAGCAGTAGTAGTAGTTGTAGTAGTAGAAATAGAAGGATGTTCGTGGTATTATTATTATTATTATTATTATTATTATATTATTATTATTATTATTGGTGTTGTTGTTGTTGTTGTTGTAGTTGTTATTCTGCAGGTGTGAGATGATTATGACAATAATAAATATTCTCTACCTCATAATATAGTCTCTCAACACCTGTGGGAAGTAGGTATCAGGTGTACACTATCTTAATGAGGTGTTTGTATAATGTCATTAATACCTGCCACCTTTTAGCGAAATAGGAAGGTATCAAAGTCACTCCCCATTATGCCTCCCCACCCTTCCTCTACTCCCCACTCTCCCTTTACTCCCCACTCTCCCTTTACTCCTCCACTTTCCGTCTACCCCCCACCCGCCCACTATTCCTCACCCTTCTTCTCCCCACCCTCCCTCTACTCCCTACCATGCAAGGGAGAGACAGAGAGAGGGGAGCCACCTGTAGTGTGTAGGAAATGCTCCCCGTCATTTCCTCGTGTGGGGAGATAAACTAGAGGAGGTATGAAGGCTTGAACTATGGCAGAGGAAATTGCTATTTTTTGTGTAGGCGAGGAAATGCCTTGGTTGTGGTGCTGGATAGTTAGTAACAGTGATTTGGTTGATTCTGGTGGTTGTGATCTCCTGCAGTGGTGTCTCCTAGGTGCAGTGATGTCTCCTGGGGGTACTGGTGTCTCCTAGGGGTAGTGGTTGTGTGTTGATGTGTGGGTTGCATCAAAGAATCAAAACATCACCCCTCTACAGTATAACATCACCCCTCTACAGTATAACATCACCCTCTACAGTATAACATCACCCCTCTACAGTATAACGTCACCCTCTACAGTATAACATCACCCCCTACACTATAACATCACCCCCTACAGTATAACATCACCCCCTACAGTATAACATCACCCCCTACACTATAACATCACCCTCTACAGTATAACATCACCCCCTACACTATAACATCACCCCCTACAGTATAACATCACCCCCTACACTATAACATCACCCTCTACAGTATAACATCACCCCTCTACAGTATAACATCACCCCCTACAATATAACATCACCCCCTACACTATAACATCACCCTCTACAGTATAACATCACCCCCCTACACTATAATATCACCCCTCTACAGTATAACATCACCCCTCTACAGTATAACATCACCCCCTACAGTATAACATCACCCCTCTACACTATAACATCACCCCCTACAGTATAACATCACCCCTCTACACTATAACATCACCCCCTACAGTATAACATCACCCTCTACAGTATAACATCACCCCTCTACAGTATAACATCACCCCTCTACACTATAACATCACCCCCTACAGTATAACATCACCCTCTACAGTATAACATCACCCTCTACAGTATAACATCACCCTCTACAGTATAACATCACCCTCTACAGTATAACATCACCCCTCTACAGTATAACATCACCCTCTACAGTATAACATCACCCCCCTACACTATAACATCACCCCTCTACAGTATAACATCACCCCCTACAGTATAACATCACCCCTCTACACTACAACATCACCCCCTACAGTATAACATCACCCCTCTACACTATAACATCACCCCCTACAGTATAACATCACCCTCTACAGTATAACATCACCCCCTACAGTATAACATCACCCCTCTACAGTATAACATCACCCTCTACAGTATAACATCACCCCCTACAGTATAACATCACCCTCTACAGTATAACATCACCCCTCTACAGTATAACATCACCCCTCTACACTATAACATCACCCCCTACAGTATAACATCACCCTCTACAGTATAACATCACCCTCTACAGTATAACATCACCCCTTACACTATAACATCACCCCCTACAGTATAACATCACCCCTCTACAGTATAACATCACCCTCTACAGTATAACATCACCCTCTACAGTATAACATCACCCCTCTACAGTATAACATCACCCCTCTACAGTATAACATCACCCTCTACAGTATAACATCACCCCTCTACAGTATAACATCACCCCTCTACAGTATAACATCACCCTCTACAGTATAACATCATTTCCCCTTACAACATCCCCACAAGGCGACCACAACACTCACCCCGTCTGAAGGTGTTGTGAGGTCAGCGACACCAGGTTAAGGGGAGGAATGTGAGTTATGAACACCGTCAGGAGAAAGCTAAGCTAACCCATTAACGTTGTACTGTGGAACACGCGGGAGATGTGTGATGTGGTCGAGATGTGAAAGATAATGGTAAGGATTCTTCAACCACTGGTGATGACTCGTTGACACTACATACCGTCATGGTCACTCACTGCGCCACTTAGCTTTTTTTTTTTTTTTTTTTAAGTGCGTCCATAAATCAAGGATTGACTCCAGAACTTGAAAGGAAATAGCTTGACTTGACTTGATCGACTAGGTACTACAGTCAATTTACTACTAAAAGTCCATTCGCCCCGCCCCGCCCCACCCCACCCCACCCCGCCTCGCCCCTCCTCTCACCCTCCTCTGAACCATGACCCCCCCTTCCCTCCATACCCATCCCTCCCAGTGAGATTCAAACCCATGAATCCGAAGCATTTTATAGACAGAATAATGTGCTGCGGGTTCACGAATCTGAAAATCTCTTTGGGCGGTTCGTAGTTCAGAGGGAGATGACAGGTGAATGGACTTAAGTACTAGTTGACTGTACAGGTAAAGGGTCACAGGTGTACTAGTAATGACCCTCGAGGTACGACTGGGGAGGCACTTGGCAGAATGGGATTTCATGTGATCATAAGTGGGGCGGAGGGGGGGGGGGGGGAGGTCATACTGCCCAAAAAAGGTAATATTATTTTATTTATTTTATTATACTTTTAGAAATATACTAAAATATTCCTCTTTGTCTCTTTTGTATTTAATCACCGTAAGTTCATTTAACTTACCGTAAAAAAAATTAAACTCACTCTATTTAAGCAACAGTTTACGCTTAACACACATACGCCCTCGCCTGACCTTTGCCCTAATGGTACACCTTAATTAAACTCTGGCTCAGGTGAGGACCCTCCAGGGAGATAATCAGGAAGGTAAGATTCACGTATAAGATTTTTAACCCTTTGAGGATGAGAGGGTTAAACTATTGTCCTTAAAGGGTTAAGTCTGTGCACAGGGTTAAACCATCATCCTCAAGGAGTTAAACCAAAGTCCTCAAAGGCTTAAATTAACGTCATTAAAGGGGTAAGCCTTGCTTAGAATCGTAGTTAGCACACGGTACACGGCCAGGTGTAGTGTACAGGATACTACTACTACTACTACTACTACTACTACTTTTTTTTTTTTTTTTTTTTTTTTTTTTTTTTTTTTTTTTTTTTTTTTTAACAGTGGCCTCCAGCCTCCCCCAATAGCCACACCTTCGCCACCATTTATTTACCTTAATATTAAATATCCTAATACATAATAAGCTATCCTATCTGTGTTAAATTAGTTGAGCCGCAGATCTATGCGGCATTCAGTGACTGTAGCCTCATAGTCAATATCTGCAGCAGTTGTCGAAGTAGGGGCAGAAGCTCTCGTTCCCCTGAGGCAGAGCAAAGCCGACCGAAGGAGAGAGAAGGACAGTCGACATCTCATCCAGGCTGTAACATAACTTCTGGGCTGCTGCTTCTGTTCGGAGATCACCTCCGCGAGTCTGGCGTAGAAACATCTTGCACTTGGGCCCATCCCACCAGAGGTTGTGAACACTAGAGGAGTGAAGCTGCCTTGATCAACGTTTTGAATTCTCTCCCCATATGCCCTTCTCTTGTCGTTCTCGTTCCTCCTATGTGCAGCATCGAGAGCTAGGTTACGGTGACAAGTGGCCATGGGATCGAAAATCCTGATGTCGAAGAAAGCTCGCTGTCCCCGCGTCCAGAATCCTCGAGCACTGACGTCCACACGGGCTTCGTTAGATGTGTTTGAAGTCCTGTGTTGGAAGATCTCACCATCCAGTGGAAGGAGGGTCGGTTCTACCATGACGTCCCGGCAGATTTCCTTCAACATATTTGCTGTGAGATCCCTTACCTCGTCATGCCTCATGCATATGAAGCCCCCCTTCTTGCAGACCATGGCGTGATCGCCGTCATAGGAAGAGCCACACACGCATTGGGAGGGCAAACCATCTACTGGCCAACCGTACCTTAGAGCAATGGCATCTGTAAATTCTTGTTTGTTAAGGCTGAAACCATTTGCCCTTATCGGTAACGTAGTTAACCAGTTCGAGGCGCCCACCTCCTGCGCTATAGCTACTTTTTTTGTCAAATTTTCTGGAACCTGCAGCAATAGTTGCTGCAACATGTCATTTTGGCAGTGCTGCCGATCTGTTGTAATGGCCCTACGGATCTTATTTACTTCACTGGTGTCCACTTCCCCTGTTGCATTCTGGGCTATTATGTGGTCAGTGAGGGCTGCCGTGAGCTTAAGTGAATTTTGATGTTCAGTGTCAGCAATCTCCTCTGGATTAGTTAGTCCCATCCCTCCCAGTCTTGGTGGAAGTGCAAGAAGTGTTCTTTCTGCTGGGGTTAAGTCAGGGTGTTTCACTAGATTTGGGAATGAACTTGACACTGATGGCTTCTTCCAGAGGGTGGAGGAGGGGTCCGATATCAGGGATGGTACGCATCAGGTAGTTCCAGCGATGCTTGACTCCATGGGTGAATGCTGCAAAGGCCGCATGTGGCTCTGTGTTAGCAATCTCAGATAGAGCTTGGATTTCGCTAACCCACTCATTCACCTTTCCAGCTACGTACTCGGTCTTGAAGTCCGTAGTGCCAATTACTGCGCCTAGATGTCTTTGGCCGTCCTTAGTTACTTTGACCTCACTTCCGCCAAAAGCCTCCAAAGCCCGTTCATAATGTTCTGGCTTCACGATGAGGAAGGACTTGCTAGCGTTTGGGTGGTACCCTATTTGTGGACCTCGCGATGTTACCAGGTCCCACCACTTTTTGATGTCCTCCACTTTTCCTGCTCCTGTAAGGTCATCAGCATATGCTACTTGTTTGACCCCGGTTGTTTCAAATTTTATTTCTTGTTGGAGCACTGATAGTCCAATTGCATACATTGCCATTGCTACGGGGTCCCCCTGTGTTGTTCCCTCGGTCGACTGTAGGATGGTATCACCTCGTAGAGCCTTGTTGTTTACTATATAGAGGTCTGAAGGATTCCTATACGAATTTTCAACATACATCGCAAAGCTAGGACACTTGATCTTGATGTTGTGCAGTGCAGCCTTGCGGTTAAGTATGTTGAATGCGTTTGAAGCATCCACCAGGAGAACGGCCTCACAATCACGCTGCTCAAATATCAATCTCATGGCGTGAATGGCCGCCTCCCCACCAGCCTGGTGGCCAGCACACACTTGTAGGTTCCCTGCTGCTGCCCTGACATCGTCCTTTACCACCTCCATTATGCACTTACCGATGATCCGCCTCAGCACTTCCCCCACCCCTATAGGTCTACATCCTGGTTTCTTTTCCAGAGGAATAAGGCGGCAGGCCGTCAGGGCCTGGAGGTGATGGCAGTGAGAGGATGCAAGCTTTCTTGCAAGGGCGGCAATGGCAGTGCAGAGATCGCTTGCTGCAGGGCCAAACTTGTTTGTGCTGAGGATGACTCTCCAACCTTTTGCATCCAGACCTGAAGGGCCGGCTCCTCCTCGAGTCTTCAGTGCCTTTTTCCACACCATCTCTCCTGTTATTTTCTCGAACAGGACAGCATTTGGTGGGATATAGTCACCCTGGAGCCTGATGCCTTCATCTTCGCTTGCAGGGGGATGTTTCTCTTTCAATAGTTTTAATGTCTCTCTGTTTATTGGCATCACCCCACCGGAGGATTCCTGTGTGAGAGATCTTACCGCGAGAGACACTTTTCCCACACGCATTTTGTTTCCAAATTTTCTTGCCACGTCATCGGTGTTTTGCTTTCCGTCACCCGTGAATTTTAGTCTCTCCTGCAGTGTTCTTGCTTCACATAAGAGATCATCTAAGGCCCTAGTCTGCCACATTGTCAATCTTCTCTTCATTGCCGCCACATTTTCTTTACTACTACTACTACTACTACTTCTACTACTACTACTGCTTTTTTTTTTTTTTTAAACGTGGCCTCCAGCCTCCCCCAATAGCCACACCTTCGCCACCATTTAATTACCTGAATATTATATATCCTAATACATAAGTAGCTATCCTATCTGTGTTACATTAGTTGAGCCGCAGATCTATGCGGCATTCAGTAACTGTAGCCTCATAGTCAATATCTGCAGCAGTTGTTGGAGTTGGGGCAGAAGCTCTCGTTCCCCTGAGGCAGAGCAAAGCCGACCGAAGGAGAGAGAAAGACAGTCGACATCTCATCCAATCTGTAACATAACTTCTGGGCTGCTGCTTCTGTTCGGAGATCACCTCCGCGAGTCTGGCGTAGAAACATCTTGCACTTGGTCCCATCCCACCAGAGGTTGTGAACACTAGAGGAGTGAAGCTGCCTTGATCAACGTTTTGAATTCTCTCCCCATATGCCCTTCTCTTGTCGTTCTCGTTCCTCCTGTGTGCAGCATCGAGAGCTAGGTTACGGTGACATGCGGCCATGGGATAAAAAATCCTGATGTCGAAGAAGCTCGCTGTCCTCGCGTCCAGAATCCTCGAGCACTGACGTCCACACGGGCTTCGTTAGATGTGTTTGAAGTCCTGTGTTGGAAGATCTCACCATCCAATGGAAGGAGGGTCGGTTCTACCATGACATCCCGGCAGATTTCCTTCAACATATTTGCTGTGAGATCCCTTACCTCGTCATGCCTCATGCATATGAAGCCCCCCTTTCTTGCACACCATGGCGTGATCGCCATCATAGGAAGAGCCACACACGCATTGGGAGGGCAAACCTTCTACTGGCCGACCGTACCTTAGAGCATTGGCATCTGTAAATTCTTGTTTATTAAGACTGAAACCATTTGCCCTTATCGGTAACGTAGTTAACCAGTTCGAGGCGCCCACCACCTGCGCTATAGCTACTTTTTTTTCAAATTTTCTGGTACCTGCAGCAACAGTTGCTGCAACTTATCATTTTGGCAGTGCTGTCGATCTGTCGTAATGGACCTACGAATCTTATTTACTTCACTAGTGTCCACTTCCTCTGTTGCATTCTGGGCTATTATGTGGTCCGTGAGGGCTGCCATGAGCTTAAGTGAATTTTGATGTTCAGTGGCAGCAATCTCCTCTGGATTTGTTAGTCCCATCCCTCCCAGTCTTGATGGAAGTGCAAGAAGTGCTCTTTCTGCTGGGGTTAAGTCAGGGTGTTTCACTAATTTAGGAATGAAACTGACACTGATAACTTCCTCCAGAGGGTGGAGGAGGGGTCCGATATCAGGGATGGTACGCATCAGGTAGTTCCAACGATGCTTGACTCCATGGGTGAATGCAGCATAGGCCGCCTGTGGCTCTGTGTTAGCAATCTCAGACAGAGCTTGGATTTCACTAACCCACTCATTCATCTTTCCCGCTACGTACTCGGTCTTGAAGTCCGCAGTACCAATTACTGTGCCTAGATGTCTTTGGCCATCCTTAGTTATTTTGACCTCACTTCCGCCAAAAACCTCCAATGCCCGTTCATAATATTCTGGCTTCACGATGAGGAAGGACTTGCTGGCGTTTGGGTGGTACGCTATTTGTGGACCTCACGATGTTACCAAGTCCCACCACTTTTTGATGCCCTCCACTTTTCCTGCTCCTGTAAGGTCATCAGCATATGCCACTTGTTTGACGCCAGTTGTTTCAAATTTTATTTCTTGTTGGAGCACTGATAGGCCAATTGCATACATTGCCATTGCAACAGGGTCCCCCTGTGTTGCTCCCTCGGTTGACTGTAAGATGGTAACACCTCTTAGAGCCTTGTTGTTTACTATATAGAGGTCTGATGGATTCCTATGCGAATTTTCAACATACATTGCAAAGGTTGGACACTTGATCTCGATGTTGTGCAGTGCAGCCTTGCGGTTAAGTATGTTGAATGCGTTTGAAGCATCCACCAGGAGAACGGTCTCACAATCACGCTGCTCAAATGTCAATCTCATGGCGTGAATGGCGGCTTCCCTGCCAGCCTGGTGGCCAGCACACACTTGTAGGTTCCCTGCTGCTGTCCTGACATCATCCTTTACCACCTCCATTATGCATTTTCCGATGATCCGCCTCAGCACTTCCCCCACCCCTATAGGCCTACATCCTGGTTTCTTTTCCAGAGGAATAAGGCGGCAGGCCGTCAGGGCCTGGAGGTGATGGTAGCAAGAGGATGCAAGCTTTCTTGCAAGGGCGGCAATGGCAGTGCAGAGATCGCTTGCTACAGGGCCAAACTAGTTTGTGCTGAGGATGACTCTCCAACCGTTTGCATCCAGACCTGAAGGGCCGGCTCCTCCTCGAGTCTTCAGTGCCTTTTTCCACACATCTCTCCTGTTATTTTCTCGAACAGGACAGAGTTTGGTGGGGTATAGACACCCTCGAACCTGATGCCTTCTTCGTCGCTTGCAGGGGGATGTTTCTCTTTCAGTAGTTTTAATGTCTCTCTGTTTATTGGCATCACCCCACCGGAGGATTCCTCTGTGAGAGATCTTACCGCTACTACTACTACTAATACTACTGACAATAATAATTCATCAGAAACACATCCCACATATATCACACACACACACACACACGCACACACACACACACACCTGGGCCACTGTTGTACTGCCGTGTTGACCAAGGGACCCCCCCCCCCCCCCATCACCTGTTGTGTCTTCAGGCACCTCATTGGGCCCTAGAACACATCGGTTGTCGCAGGATCGGATAATACCTAAAAATAAACTTATTTCCCTCGGGTCTAGACATAACCCCAGATTTCTCTTTAAAATTGCCACCTCCCACGCCCTGACGTCAGTAGTCTGTGTAAGGTCATTGTAGCTCTTGGTTCTACTTGTGTTATAAAGAGTCGGGTTAGGTTAGGTTAGGTTAGGTTAGGTTTGGTTTTGATTAGGTTAGGTGAATTTTTTATATTTTTTTTAATCTGGGATGAATTTTTGTGTTTATTATTATTATTATTATTATTATTATTATTATTATTATTATTATTATTATTATTACTGTTGTTATTTTTAGTATTTTCAGCGGGTAAGTCTAGCTATCGGTTCTCTGTTTGTCTGTTTTCTTCCTGTCACCATCAACTTTTTTTTTCATTGGTTATTTCTTCTTTCTTCATTTTCTTTCTTCGTGTTGTGTTGTTATTGTCGTTTATTCCTACTTGTCCTCTCTCTCTCTCTCTCTCTCTCTCTCTCTCTCTCTCTCTCTCTCTCTCTCTCAGCCCATTAAATCTCCTCTTTAATTACCTTTCTCCCTCTTCTTGGATTTCTTCCTCTCCTCCTTTTCCCCTTCCTTCCCTTTTCTTTCCTCGCTGACTCTTCGTTTCTCTCCTTTCTCATCTTCCTCTCTTTAACCTTTTCTCTTCTCTCCTTTTCCTTTTACTCCTTTCCGTCCGTCCCCTCTCCCTCTTTTTCTTGTCATTCTTCCTCCTTTCTTCCTTGTTTCTCTTCCTTTCTTTCTTCCTTCCCTCCCTCCCTTTCTCCCCTCTCCTCTTCCGTCCTTCTTCCTGTGCCATCATCCGGGGGTCGCGGGAGAAAGAGGTGGAGAGGAACAAGAGGAAGGAAAGCGATAGAAGGGAAGGGAAGGGGTTGAGAGGAAGTGGCAGGTGGGAGGGAAGTGGCTAAAGAGAAAGTGAAGTGGTAGAGGGGGAAGGGAGGGAGGAAGGGGGGGGGAGGGATAGGAAAAGTATTATAAAATCTCTCATCTATATAATTTATGATCTACCTATCTCACCTCCTGCCTACTTCACCTCTCCTCACCTCCTACCTACCTCACCTCACCTCACCTCACCTCACCTCACCTCACCTCACCTCTCCTCCTACCTGCCTCATCTCCTCTACACCTCAGGGCAGATTAAACTGTTTCCTCCTCTCATTTTCTCTCACTGTTTCCCCGGAAAAAATTTGGATTTGTTTTTTCCAGTTATTTTCTTCTGTTCTTAATTTTTCTTCATTTCTGATTAATTTATGTCTTTTATTTATCGAGGTAATTTATTAGTTTATTTATTTAATAATTTATTGATTTATTTTCATGTTTTTTTAAGGGATGGTCGTCTTTGTTTTTTGTTCCATTTTTATTTATTTATTTATTTTTACCTGTTCATTAACCCTTTCTTCAGGTGAATAATTAGTTTTCTTTAGGTAGTGAACTCAACAGGTAAGAGGCAGTTGATTATATACCCAAGAGTTAAGGGGTCGTCATGTATGTGTGTGTGTGTGTGTGTGTGTGTGTGTGTGTGTGTGTGTGTGTGTAGTTTACTGAACACAGCAACATCAACTCCAGCCCATTGATATTGATTCTCCTCTTCTTCTTCTTCCTCCTCCTCCTCCTCCTCTTCCTGCTCCTCCTTTTCCTCCTACTCCTCCGCGTCCTCTTTGTCTTCCTCCTCTTCCTCTTTCACTTCCTATTCTCGAAGAAGAGGAGGAGCCTGAAGAGAATGAGAAAGAAGAGGAGGATAAAGAGGAAGAAGAGTAAGAGGAAGACACAAACGCCACCCTCTTCCTCCTCGCTGTTAAAGCCTCGAAAATCCAATTCTTTATCTGTCTCTCCCACTCCCTCACCCCTCACTCTTTTCCCTTCCCTTCCCCTCACTTCACCCTCCCCCACCTCCCCCATACCTGCCCCCTCCCCCCTCCTATCCCCATCGACTTTTTTTTCGCGATTCCACCAATGAATTTTCCACCAATTTCTTTGTTGATCTTCACCTGTTACCTAACCTAACGTAACCTAACGTAACCTGACCTAACCTAACCTAACCTAACCTAACCTGACCTAACCTAACCTAACCTAACCTAACCTAATCTAACCTAACCTAACCTAACCTGACCTAACCTCACCTGAAACTCAATTTAAATTCCCACCTAAATATTACGTTTATATTTAACAGTCTAAATACCTCTCTTTCCTGATATGACGTATGGATGTATTTACCACGTGAGGGATATGGATGTTATGGGGGGGGGGGGGGGCTGTTTACTTAATCCATCACCCATCTATCCTGACATGTCGTGTGGATGTTTAGTGCCAACGAGGGGGTGGATGTTTTGAGGGGTTGTTATATCATGAAGAGTAAATCCTGTGTGACCAAACTTAACTGATGGATGTTATTCTTGCGTGAGGGATGTTTTTTTTTTTTGTATTGTTATTCGTTTTCTGTGACCACAAGTACGACTTCATGTATCCAGTGACTTGAGTCGTTCTCAGTAGTCGTCTTGTTGTGGCTACTTCTGGGAAAATGTTATTATGTTTCACGCGATATTGTTCCTCCTGGTTAGGTTAGGTTAGGTTAGGTTAGGTTGAGTTTGTTTAAGCTTTAATTACCGGATTATATACTCTCTCTCTCTCTCTCTCTCTCTCTCTCTCTCTCTCTCTCTCTCTCTCTCTCTCTCTCCTTAAATAAAACGAGTCTATGATACATATCTCTTTGTCTCTCTCACCCTTCAGTTTCGCGTTTCCTTCCTCATCTCTCTGTCTCTCCCTCTCCCTGCCTCTCCCTCTTCACTTTCGCGTCTCCTTCCCCATCTCTCCCTCTCACCCTCCACTCTTGTGTCTCCTTCCCTATCTCTCTGTCTCTCTACCTCCCTCTCACCCCCCCCCACTCTCTCGTTTCTTTCCTCATCTCTCTCCCTC
>CAUDMG010002818.1:5000-77500 GCA_958450375.1 Homarus gammarus | reverse complement strand
GAGGGAGGAGGGGGAGAGATGAAGAGGGGGAGGGGGAGAAGATGAAGAGGGGAGGGGGAGAAGGAGAGGGGGAGGGGAAGAAGATGAAGAGGGAGGAGGGGAAAGAAGAGGGAGGAGGGGGAGAAGAAGAAGAGGGGGAGGGGGAGAAGAAGAGGGGAGGGGGAGAAGTGAAGAGGAGGGGGGAGAAGAAGAAGAGGGAGGAGGGGGAGAAGAAGAAGAGGGGGAGGGGGAGAAGAAGAAGAGGGGGAGGGGGAGAAGAAGAAGAGGGAGGAGGGGGAGAAGAAGAGGGAGGAGGGGAGAAGAAGAAGAGGGGGAGGGGGAGAAGAAGAGGGGGAGGGGGAGAAGAAGAAGAGGGGGAGGGGGAGAAGAAGAAGAGGGGGAGGGGGAGAAAATGAAGAGGGAGGAGGGGAGAAGATGAAGAGGGAGGAGGGGGAGAAGAAGAAGAGGGAGGAGGGGGAGGAGGGGAGAAGAAGAAGAGGGAGGAGGGGGAGAAGAAGAGGGGAGGGGGAGAAGAAGAAGAGGGGAAGGGGGAGAAGATGAAGAGGGAGGAGGGGGAGAAGAAGAAGAGGGAGGAGGGGGAGAAGAAGACGAGGGGGAGGGGGAGAAGAAGAAGAGGGAGGAGGGGGAGAAGAAGAAGAGGGAATAGGGGGAGAAGATGAAGAGGGAGGAGGGGGAGAAGAAGAAGAGGGAGGAGGGGGAGAAGAAGAAGTGGGAGGAGGGGGAGAAGGTAACAAGAAGAAAGAAGAAGGAGTAGGGGGAGGTGTGAGAGGTCGTGAGGTTAATGCTGTGAAAGAGAGCTAGAGAGAGAGTGAGGGAAGGTGAGGGAGTCAGCAAGTATGAGAGGAGAGTGAGGGAATCAACAGGTGATGGAGGAGAGTGAGGGGACGGGGTGGTATTTACCTGGATCTTCCCTCTCACTGACCTGTGATAACCCCTACACCTGTTCCCTCTATTGTTGTCATGGTTACCACTGACTCATGATGGTCTAGTGGGCGCCCTGGGGTTGGGGGTCAAGAACCAATCAGCGGAAGTCATGATGGATTAGGGCCAATCGGTTGGCGTTATGGTGGGCTAGGACCAATGAGCACACCTCACAGTGGCGAGACAGGACCTTGTTGTGGCAGACCTTATTATGGCAGGCCTCGTGATTGCAGGTCTCCTTGTGGCAGATTCACAATTCAAGTTAGGTTGGGTTAGGTTAAGTTAGGTTAGGTTAGGTTAGGTTAGGTTTAGACTCATCTGTGTTTACGTCGCGTCCTCAGACCATTGTCCTTCAGCAGTGAGAGAGACCAACACCAGACGCCATGACGCCAAGACGTTCAGTTAAAGAGTAATGACTCACACACACACACACACACACTCACACACACACACACACTCACCACACACACACACACACACACACACACACACACACACACACAAGTCAGTTTCCACAAGACCAGACACTGATGACCGTGCTGTCTGTGTCATTGTTCGCAGCTTATACACTGGTGTGGGAGGCGATGGTCTCTCTCTCTCTCTCTCTCTCTCTCTCTCTCTCTTTATTATCTCTTGAGTGTTAGGTCTTCCTGTTGTGGCCCTTACCTGGAAGTGTACCTGTGTAGAGTGTTGTTCTTGTTATTGTTTGTTGTTTGACCCGTTCTTAATGTGTGTTTTGATTGATTCATAGACTCTCTCTCTCTCTCTCTCTCTCTCTCTCTCTCTCTCGGGGTGGATGCGAACTAGTGCCCTACCTGTACGAGTAGTTATGAGTAAATTTACGATATAATTGTATCCGTTGCCTCTTAATTGATACAGTAATTATTTGCATTACACAGAGTAACACACAATTAATTACGAATCCCCCTCGGGAATTAATTACTTAAAATCGTAATCACCTTGATGGTATTACGTGTATAATGTTTCCCGAGCGCGGAGTTGACGAGGCCCTGTATCTCCAGGCTGAGAGAGAGAACTGTATGAGAAAGATAGCTGAGAGAGAGAGAGAGAGAACTGTGTGAGAAAGATAGCTGAAAGAGAGAGAGAGAGAGAACTGTGTGAGAAAGATAGCTGAGAGAGAGAGAGAGAGAGAGAGAGAGAGAGAGAGAGAAAACTGTGTGAGAAAGATAGCTGAAAGAGAGAGAGAGAGAACTGTGTGAGAAAGATAGCTGAGAGAGAGAGAGAGAGAGAGAGAGAGAGAGAAAACTGTGTGAGAAAGATAGCTGAGAGAGAGAGAGAGAGAGAACTGTGTGAGAAAGATAGCTGAGAGAGAGAGAGAGAGAGAACTGTGTGAGAAAGATAGCTGAGAGAGAGAGAGAGAGAAAGAGAGATAACCGCAACAGAGAGAGAAAAATAAGCTATAGAGAGAGATAGAGAGATAACCGCAATATACAGAGAGAAAAAAGTGTTAAAGAGAGATATATAGAGAGTTAACCGCAAAAGAGAGATAACTTCGCGAGAGAGAACTGTGAGTGAGAGAGATATGGTGACACAGGAAGCGGGGGGGGGAGGGGAATAGCTGATGATCTCATTATCACATCATTACACAGTTGACAGATTTGGTATATGTTAATGAGGCGTTACATACATACATACATACATACATACATACATACACACAGACATACATACATACATACGAGAAAGAGAAAATGAGTGATTGAGAGAGAATTAGAGTGAGGTAAACTTGAATGATGAAAGAGAAAATGAAAAACAATAATAATTAAATAAATGGTCGAATCATTGGGTAAAATATGATAAAAAATAAATAATTGAAATAAATTGAAGAACGAAATTTCGTCTATTTGGGAGATATTAACGTTGAGAGTTACGAAAGGGGAATAAGGAAGAATATAAAAGAAAGAAGAGAAATGTTGATAATAACGAAGTCTTATCAAACTGTTCTCACACTGTGGAGGACATGTAAACACCAACACGAATTCACAAAAACAAAATAAATGAATAATGAAGGAAATAAAGAATAAATGAATAAAATAAAAGAATAAATACAAGATAGGAAATGTTCACAAGAAAGACAAAAGGAAGAGATAATAAATAAATTAAATAAAAACAGACACAAGGAGAATATACTCATAAACTACACCTCCAGGTTAATTGTGTGTGTTGGAGGCGGGATATACTAGGGTGTGTTAAGATCGTTCGTCTGGCAGCAGCGGTGGTGGTGGTGGTTGTGGCAGCCGGAGATTTCCTCATCCGACACAATATGTTGCGGGGCTCTGAGATCTCTTCTACTTTGCCGCTGGCTGGTGTGTGTGTGTGTGTGTGTGTGTGTGTGTGTGTGTTTCATTACTGTCTTATATGTTTATTGTCGTTGTCATAAGGTCTGTCTGTTAACTGTGACCTTTTTGCATGTCATCTAGTGCCTCAGAATTATCTGTCTGTCTGTCTGTCTGTCTGTCTGTCTGTCTGTCTGTCTGTAAGTGCCCCAGGTGCTGTGTTAATATCTTAGGGACTGCCTATATCTTTCTCATTCTCTACTTGTTCATACCTGCCTCCTTCAGGTGTTCTCAGGTAGAGGATATAATTAACCTGTTCACTCACCAGGTCCCCTTCAAGTGTCACTTAATAAGGATTAGTTAAGTACTACTCCACTTTACATTGAACTCTCTCTCTCTCTCTCTCTCTCTCTCTCTCTCTCTCTCTCTCTAAACAAGTCGGTCATACCACAGAGTAATTAGAGCTGGTCCTCGCTGGAGGGTGAGGTGGAGCTGGAGGTGATACTCCAGCTCCTGACACTGCTCACTTCAAGCCTGAGGACTCCCCAAGTCGAGGCTCAAGAGGCTAACAGCTCTCCCGCTCACAGCTGAGATGGTTGTAAGTGGCCGGGGGAGGGGCCTTAGCCGCTCTCACACGCTAGGAATGGGAATGATGGGTGGTGGGTAGGCTACATGTACTGGGAATGGTAGATTATACATTCCCCGGTGGTAGGAATGATGAGTGGTGGACTACACACAAAGTGGGAATGGGAATAATGGGTGATGGACTCCACACAATGGGAATGGTGGGAGACGCCAGAGAGCACAAGAGACATCAAGTAAGAACCAATACTGAACTTATGGTCTCTCTCTCTCTCTCTCTCTCTCTCTCTCTCTCTCTCTCTCTCTCTCTCTCTCTCAAACTACTTATTTACTTTGTTGGAGGAAGATCAAGGGAGTGGGGTAAGGCAAGGGGGTGGTTAAGGGGTACGCGAACGTTAAAAAGGGGGTGAAATGAGAGAGGAGAGGGGGCAAGACAAGGGGGATTTAGGGGAGTACAGGTACGTTAAAGGGGGAGGGAAGTGAGAGGGGAGAGTGGGACAAGTGAGTGAGGGGAGCCGAGGGGGGAACTAATAGAGGAGGACAGGTGTGGAAAGGTACAACAGGTGAGGGTTAATTAGACCACCAGAATGAAGGAAGAGCTGCATTTTTCCTGTTCATATCTTCGACTTACAGCCACGGTAGACAGCGTAAAGCCTGGCGTCATAGTGTTGTGTGATGGCGACTGACACACACACACACACACTGTAGTCTCGTCAGGCGGGTTTATAACTGAACCATTTCTTTCGGTATCCTTAACAGGCGACTAACTACTGTTGTTATTCAGTGGTTGTCGAGATGCTGGGTCGTGATACATGTTTATGATGGTTTAGTTGTCATAAACCTTTACCTTCGCTGTTCAGGATACTTCAGGGGAGAGATTCCTTTATGAGTTACGTTCTACATAAAAGATTTTCGGCCTCCTGTGGTGTATTGGTTAGCATGCTCGCCTCGCAACCAAGTGGACCCGAGTTCGATTCCCGGGCAGGGTGAAACTATGGGTAAGTTTCTACTCAGCAGTAATTGACGACCTAAATGTTCATGATTTTGGGATTGTTTTCTGGGGTAATGGCTAGCCTGTACGTCGAGGAGAAGATGGTGATGTGTGTGTGTGTGTGTGTGTGTGTGTGTGTGTATGTGTGTGTGTATGTGTGTGTGTGTATATGTGCATGTGTATGCGTGTGTATGCGCGTGTGTGTATGTGTGTGTGTGTGTCTGTGTATGTGTGTGCGTGTATGTGTGTGTGTGTGTATGTATGTGTGTGTGTGTATGTAAAAATAATAATAATAATAATAATAATTGACGGTTTATTGAAAAAGTTCTGCAGCCCGAAGGCTGAAAATATACATTGGACATAAATGACTTATTACATACATTGGTGGTTTAACAAAAGCCTTCATTAGAGAAAGGTAAAGGAACACACAGTGAACATACAGATTAATGTAGGTGTTGAACAGCAAACACGTAGTGTAGTAACTCCCTCCCAGATGGTGTTAGGAGGGACCTGGCGTGGTGTAGTAGTTCCCTCACAGATGGTGTTACGAGGGGCCTCACGTGGTGTAGTAGTTCCCTCACAGATGGTGTTATGAGGGGCCTCACGTGGTGTAGTAATTCCCTCACAGATGGTGTTATGAGGGGCCTCACGTGGTGTAGTAATTCCCTCACAGATGGTGTTATGCGGGGCCTCACGTGGTGTAGTAATTCCCTCACAGATGGTGTTATGAGGGGCCTCACGTGGTTTAGTAATTCCCTCACAGATGGTGTTATGCTGGGCCTCACGTGGTGTAGTAATTCCCTCACAGATGGTGTTATGCGGGGCCTCACGTGGTGTAGTAATTCCCTCACAGATAGTGTTATGCGGGGCCTCACGTGGTGTAGTAATTCCCTCACAGATGGTGTTATGAGGGGCCTCACGTGGTGTAGTAAATCCCTCGCAGATGGTGTTATGAGGGACATGACGTGGTGTAGTAATTCCCTCACAGATGGTGTTATGCGGGGCCTCACGTGGTGTAGTAATTCCCTCACAGATGGTGTTATGAGGGGCCTCACGTGGTGTAGTAAATCCCTCACAGATGGTGTTATGAGGGACCTGACGTGCTGTAGTAATTCCCTCACAGATGGTGTTATGAGGGGCCTCACGTGGTGTAGTAATTCCCTCACAGATGGTGTTATGAGGGGCCTCACGTGGTGTAGTAAATCCCTCACAGATGGTGTTATGAGGGACCTGACGTGCTGTAGTAATTCCCTCACAGGTGGTGTTATATGAGTGAGGTTTGGTCCCAGGCCTTCCTATCGTAGACGGATTAACACATCGCTGGTTGTTGGGTCTCACGGGCCGTTATCACTGGGTACCTGGGACCTCACTGTGTGAAGGTTAACTTGGGTACGACTGTTACTGTTGAGTTGTTCTCACTGACTTAAGCACTGTTCACTACTGTTCACCTCTGTTTAACACTGGTTCCGTTCCTTTCCTAAATGAAATAGTAACTTCTGGCGAGAACTTGTTGATATTCCGGTGGGGAGGAGGGTTCAGGGGAGGGAGTTGGTATGGGCCAAGTTAACAGTTGACCTGGCTGCTCTGAGAGGAGCACCAGGTACGTCTTGACTCTTCGGTGGTCGCATGTGTGTGTGTGTGTGTGTGTGTGTACAATATGATATGCACCTCACAGTATGGTCACGTCATAGCAACGTTCATGGCGGCGTAACTGTGTGCGTCATGACATATGTATTGTGCGTTATTGCAAACGTTGCCAAAGGCGGTAACGCAGCAGCCTGGCTGACTGTGTTACGGTGACGTCTTCCTGTGGGGGAAAATCGATGACGGCCGTAGGTGGATAAACGCACAAACCTTCTGGAGTGGTGGTGGTGGTGGCGGCGGTGGCGGTGGTGGCGGTGGTGGCGGTGGCGGTGGCGGTGGTGGCGGTGGCGGTGGCGGTGGTGGCGGTGGCGGTAGCGGTGGCGGTAGCGGTGGCGGCGGTGGTGGCGGTGGCGGTGGCGGCGGTGGCGGTGGCGGCGGCAGCAGTGGTGGTAGTGTTGGTAGCGGTGGTGGTGGCGGCGGTGGCGGTATTGGTGGTGGAGTTGGTGGTGATGACAGTGGTGGTGGTAGTGGTGTTGAGCTCTTGTTGCACATCAGGTAAAGGCGTGTAGTCTTTTTGATCACAAGACACTAAAGAACGCCACAAGACGGAGAAGACGGGCGAATCGGTTCGTCTGGCGTAACTACGATACGCATGGAAGTTAAAGAGGGAGGGAGAGGAGGAGGGGGAGGAAAGAGGTAAGCGCCATGCGTTGTTAATTGCTCGTTCTGGCTGACAATAGTGTGAAGATCCGCTGTGTGGTGGAGATTACGCCTGAGAGAGAGAGAGAGAGAGAGAGAGAGAGAGAGAGAAGAGAGAGAGAGAGAGAGAGAGCATTATGTTTTGCCGAGTAATCCAGTGAGCCACTGTTATAATACTCAGTAACCATTTTCTCTCTCTCTCTCTCTCTCTCTCTCTCTCTCTCTCTCTCTCTCCAGCAGATCAATCGCGTGTTACTACCATTCCCAGCGAGAATTTTCCCGGTCTCGTCTCTGGAAACCGGAACAGTTCCTGGTCCTGTTCCTTGTTCCAGGTAACAGGTCAACCTCTCGTGGTTCTTGGAGATGGCTGCTTGAACCTCCGCTGTGTGTGTGTGTGCGTGTTCCAGATAGGAGAAAGAGAGAGAGCGGGGTCCTGGGTGGAGAGAGAGAGAGAGAGAGAGAGTATTCCAGGAAATAAACCACAACGAGTTTACTGGACAATATTTTCCAGGAATAAAAATGGTTTCCAGCGAGATTCATTTTGGGTAATAATTTCAAGGCTGATGGAAGACGCGATCATATGTGGGGGCATTAGTCGATATTTCTGCTCCTGTCTGTCTGTCTGTCTGTCTGTCTGAGTCCTCTGTCCTCTGTCTGTTTTTCTGTCTTCTGTCTTTTCTCTTCTCTCTCTCTGTTTGTCTCCTCTCTCTTCTCTGTCTCTTCTTGTCTGTCTTTTTGTCTACCTGTCTCCTCTCGTCGTTGTCTGGAAGTCTATCTGTCTGTCTCCTTTCCTCCGTCTGTCTGCCTGTCTATTTTTTAGTCTTTGTTTGCCTCTCTCTCTCTCAGCTTCCTCCACCCGTTCTTTCTACCCCTCAACTTGGCTGCTGAACTATATTGATTTCCAGGGAGGGAAGAAGGGAGGGAGGGAGGGAAGGAGAGTAGGGAGGGAAGGAGGGAGGTAGGTGCGGGCGGCCCCATGTTATTACCCCTTCCATAATTGCCCTGTGTGAGAGAGAGAGAGAGAGAGAGAGAGAGACAGAGAGAGAGAGAGAGAGAGCGAGAGAGAGTATATAAAAAAGGTCTTGTCATGTGTTCCCACGTCTCTGTTTCTTGCTTATAATTTACGATTATTTTCTCATTATTTCGTGTGTGTGTGTGTGTGTGTGTGTGTGTGTGTGTGTGTGTGTGTGTGTGTCTCTGTCTGTCTGTCTGTGTTGTATCGGTCTGTCTGTCTTTCTCTCCGTCTGTTCTTCCTACATATCTTTACGTAATTGTTTTGAGGTCACTAGGTCAGAGGTCAGGGACGGTTAATGAGTAGCTTGACCTTATGATAACACTACAGCCTATAACACCATAATCATCACCACCACCATCACCACCATCACCATCACCACCACTACCACCACCATCATCATTACCACCACCACCACCACCCCTACCATCACCACTACCACCACCACCACCATCACCACCATTACCAGCACCACCATCATCACCACCACCACCACCACCATCATCACCACTACCACCATCACCACCACCATCACCATCACCATCACCATCACCACCACCACCATCACCATACAAAACACTATAGGTAACAGCTTCAATATTAAGAGGGAGTGACACTTCTTGGACCTGAGGGGGGGGGGGGGTAACAGTAGTGTGTGTGTGTGTGTGTGTGTGTGTGTGTGTTGTTTTGTTGTCTTTGTTAGCTTTGTTATTGTCTGTTTTTGTTATTTGTTGTTGTTTTTTTACTTTGTTATTGTCTTTGTTGTTGTTCTTGTGTTAGTTACGATTTTCTTTGTTGTTTATTGGCGACGTTTGTTTGTTTCTTGTTGTTGTAATTGTTGTTGTTGTTGTTATTTTTTATTGTATATATATTTTTCTGGATGAACTTGGTCTCCTTAAATGATTGATAAGTTATAACATTAATTCAGGTGATAATGAAGAGGAGAGAGAGAGAGAGAGAGAGAGAGAGAGAGAGACAGAGAGAGAGATGCCAAGACCTTTGTCCCAGAACTGAGCCATCTCTCACCCCACTCTCCCTCCCTCCCTCCTTCCTCCTTTCCTTGGTCTTTCTCTCTCTTTTACGCCTCTCTCTCCCTCTCCCTGGACTCTCTCCCTTCTTACGCCTCCCTCCTTTGTCTCTCTCTCTCTCTATACCCCTAATTTTGTTCTTTCCCTCTCACCTCTCTCTCTCTCTCTCTCTCTCTCTCT
This sequence comes from Homarus gammarus, assembly GCA_958450375.1. Lineage (NCBI taxonomy): Eukaryota > Metazoa > Arthropoda > Malacostraca > Decapoda > Nephropidae > Homarus > Homarus gammarus. The sequence goes on along the minus strand of CAUDMG010002818.1, from coordinate 68,206 downwards.
CTCTCTCTCTCTCTCTCTCTCTCTCTCTCTCTCTCTCGCTCTCTTTATTAATTCAGGCTCACGTACTAGAGAATTATTGATGTGCGTCGAACGTTGAGGAGAGATGAGAGAGAGAGAACAGAGAGAGAGAGAGAGAGAGAGAGAGAGAGAGAGAGAGAGAGATTTAAATAAGGAAATAAATCTTAACCACACCATGTCCCCCTCCTGACTCCTCTTCCTCCTCCTACTATTCCTTCTCTTCCTCCTCCTATTCCTTCTCCTCTTCCCTCTTCTTTTCCTTCTCCTTCTCTTCCTTCCTCCTCCTCCTCCTCCTCCTCCTCCTCCTCCTCCTCCTATCCCATCCTCCTCCTCCTCCTCCTCCCCCTCCTCCTCCTTCCCCCTCCTTCTCCTCCTCCTTCCCCCTCCTCCTCCTCCTCCTTCCCCCTCCTCCTCCTCTTTCTTCCCCCTCCTCCTCCTCTTCCTTCCCCCCTCCTCGTCCCCCCTCCTACTCCCCCCTCCTCCTCCGCCTTCCACCAATGAATAATAACAAGTCAATTAATGTATCACAATGCCTCAATCATTCATATTTAAATACACGTATATATGTTGCTCTGGATACATGGTGTGTGTGTGTGTGTGTGTGTGTGTGTGTGTGTGTGTGGGTGTGTGTGTGCGTGTGTGTGTGCGTGTGTGTGTGTGTGGGTGTGTGTGTGCGTGTGTGTGTGTGTGTGTGTGTGTGTGTGTGTGTGTGTGTGTGTGCTTCTCGGTAGTAACGTTTCTGGTGATGCTTTTGTGTTAAGCGGAAATTTTTGATATCTCTCTCTCTCTCTCTCTCTCTCTCTCTCTCTCTGCCCCATGTCTATAGTGTTGTCTTGCTAGAATGTCCGAACCAGTATTCTTTCCTTTCCCCCCCCCTTGCTTCACTCTTTCCTTCCCTCCCTCCATTCGTCCTTCTCTCCTTCGTTCTTTCCCTACATTCGTCTTTATCTCCTTCCTTTTCTCCCTCCCTTCCTTGCGTCTCTCCTTCCTTCCTTCCTTCCTTCCTTTCTTTCTTCCTTCCTTCACTTCCTCCTCTTTCCTAATTCCTTCCTTCCTTCCTTCCTTCCTTCCTTCCTTCCCTTACTTCCTCCTCTTCCCTAACTCCTTCCTTCCTTCCTTCCTTCCTTTCTTTCTTCCTTCCTTCACTTCCTCCTCTTTCCTAACTCCTTCCTTCCTTCCTTCCTTCCTTCCTTCCTTCCTTCCCTTACTTCCTCCTCTTCCCTAACTCCTTCCTTCCTTCCTTCCTTCTTTGTTTTCTGCTTCACGTACACAGCCTTTGAACCTTTGTAGTAGAGGCGTAACCCGTGTATTACTGTCACCTGACCTTTCATTTACACCTGACATCACACAAGCTACCTCACGCATTGTTTCCTTTACCCAAATGATTCACTGTTTACCTGTGTGTGTGTGTGTGTGTGTGTGTGTGTGTGTGTGTGTGTGTTTTATGGATGTATATTTAGGTTCATTTTGTTTTGTACGGAGAGAGAGAGAGAGAGAGAGAGAGAGAGAGAGAGAGAGAGAGAGAGAGTCTGGGGCTGTAAGGTTCCTTCAGGTTGATCCTCTGGAAGCCGTCCAAGGGTGAGGTGGACAAAGGCTCGTTTGGCACCTCCTCCTCTTCCTGTTCCTTCTCCTCTTCTTATTTCTCCTCCTCCTCCTCCTCCCGTGTCTCTTTCCTCTTCCTCCTCCTTGTCTCTTTCCTTTACCTCCTCCTCTTCTCCCATTCTTCCTCTTCCTTTTCCTTGTATCTTACCTATTCCTCTTTCTTTTCTCCCCTTCCTCTTCTTCCTCCTCTTTCTTCTCTTCCTCTCCTGCTTCTCCTCTCCCGGTTCTCTTTCCCCTTTCTCCTTCTCTTCTCCTCTTCCTCCTCCTCCTCCGCCTCTTCGTCCTCCTCGTTTCTCTTGTTCTTCCTTTTTTCTACTATTTTTCCTTCACTCATTCTTCCTTTTCCTACATCAGATGGAATAACCACAAAAAGAATGTAAGGAGAGGGAAGGAAGGAACGAAAGAAGGAATGAAAGAAATGAGAGATAGAACATCACCCAACACACCACATACCAGGTACCAAATTAGGACCAGGTACTTTCAAGGTCACAGGTGCAGGTCAAAGGTCATCCTGCAGGTATAATGAACTCTTCGCCTCGATTATAAAGAGAGTTGAACCAATAAGAGAATCACATGAAGAGTAAACACCCTAGTTTGTTACACGTGGAGGTTAACGGTCGTAATGATAACCTAGCCTAATCTAAGAGACCTATAACGTAAAACATATAAAGAAGATGAATAAAAACGAAAGATGAGGAAAGAAGGAAGGAGAAAGAAGTAGTAGTAAAAGACAGAGAGAGAGAGAGAGAGAGAGAGAGAGAGAGAGAGAGAGAGGTATACGGTCAGATATGTTAATGATAATGACGGGAGGAGAAGCCATGACTCGCCAGTAATGCAAAATTCCCTGTCTTTGATTTAATGGTTCAGATCTGATTGAATTGTCGGTGTGTGACAAGAGAGGGGAAGGGAGGGGGAAATAGGGGTAGGGAGGGGGAGAGAGGGGAGAGGGAAGGTCAGTGACGTCAGTGGTGACCTGGTTGTGAGTTACTGCGGGGGTCGACCTGATAAAAAGGGGGGCGGAGGTGTTGGGGAGGGGAGGGGGTAGAGGTGTTGGGGAGAGGGGTGGAGGTGTTGGGGAGGGAGAGGGGGTAGAGGTGTTGGGGAGAGGGGTGAAGGTGTTGGGGAGGGGAGGGGGTAGAGGTGTTGGGGAGAGGGGTGGAGGTGTTGGGGAGGGAGAGGGGTTGTAGAGTGGGGGTGGTGGTGAAGGTTACTCAAGGCGTCATCATACACCTGGTGTGATGTAAGGAAGGTTAGATATAGACACACTGACAGTGTGACATACATACATACATAATGGTCGCCCCTCGTGTAACGAGGATGGCCGGCCCAAGGGCCTCCTAGGCGTAAATTTGTTTAAGGTGTAGAAGCTGTCGCCACCACAACAACCACACCCTGAGTTAACGAGCTGCATGACCCAGTGTCAAGGAATAGTCCGAGAAGACCAGACAGCTCGCCAACTGCACTGGCTAACCATTACCCCGGAATACGATCCGCAAATCGATTTACATCCAGGTCCCCAATTGCTGCTGGGTAGACAGAGGCAAATGGCGTAAAAAGAACTTGCCCATAGTTACATCCTGTCCGAGGATCGAACACTGGTCGGCTCCCTTGCGAGGCGAGCATGCTGACCATTACACCACATGTACAAGAACGGTCCAGGTAAACCTGACACGTCTTAACTATTAACCTCTTATAATTAATCCTTGAAACACCGCCTTAGGGAACAAGTTCGATGACTATACTGAGCCGTGATATAAAGAGGCACGTGACTCCTTTGTTAAGTCTCTCCAACAGTGTCGTGTGTTCTCTCCTCACCCCACGCCAGGTGAAGGGTAGGTTAGGTTAAGTTTGGTTGGGTTAGGTTAGGTTACATCATTCACGGGAGGGTCATGTCATCAGTGGTTGAAAGTGACATGAAACTGATCAATTTGTTGTGGGGGGGGGGGGTGGGAGGTGAAGGAAGGGAGAGGGGAGGAGTGAAGGAAGGCAGGAAAGATGTGAAGGAGTGACAGAATGGAAGGAGGAAGGAAAGAATGATACAGGTAAATAACTGCTGCAGGTGTTTATGGAATCCAATAGAGAATTCTGAGTATTCGCTACACAGAGAGAGAGAGAGAGAGAGAGAGAGAGAGAGAGAGAGAGAGAGAGAGAGAGAGAGAGAGATTAAGTTGGCAATGCAGAATAGTTTTTGTGTTTCAGAAAAGATAATGTGTAGTTCTCATGTCTCTAAGTTATCGTATTATTATTATTATTATTATTATTATTATTATTATTATTATTATTATTATTATTATTGTTGTTGTTGTGACTGACACACCTCTGATCATCAAACGACTTTAATTCTTTGATTTCGTTCATCTATTTACGTGTTTGTCCAACTTTATCTGACTCACTGGATTATATTTTCCATCATGATGTGTGTGTGTGTGTGTGTGTGTGTGTGTGTGTGTTGGATCTGACGGTCGTGGGATGATGATGATGGTGGACATGAAGGAGATATTGAATGACGAACACAGAGGAGGAGGAGGAGGAGAAGATAAAACATGGAAAGTGATGATGAGAATGGTAATAAAAATAGTAATTAAATATATCAATCAATCAGTTAATTAAATCAATCAATCAAGGTGACATTCTCCAGGTGTTGAGTGGTGCCACCTATACGACTCTCAGCTCTAAAACGTCTTCGGGGTCTGTTTACCTGTCCCCCTAAATCACGTCTCTCCTTCTCTCCAGGTAACTCAAGTTAGTTTTTTCATTGATCCATTCTCACTCTCTGCCTCTCCCTGGCCGTCACACCTGCAGTTTTTGCTCTTTAACACCTGGTCACCTCATTAACACCTGGTCACCAAAAAAAGGGTGTAAATTGTTGTTTATTAAAATTTGGGCCTAATTTTTTGATGATCATTTATATATGGGGTTTAGTTAATGGAACGTGGACTCAAAATGTTCACCTCAGTTAAGTGTTTCATGTCTGGTGATAAAAACTAAAGAGGAAACTAAAGACAAATGTGGAGTGTAAAGACCTGTTGGTACCTGTAGCTGCGTCAGCCAGAAATAAGGTCACTCAAACATAAGGTCACTCAAACATAAGGTCACTCAGATATAAGGTCAGTCAGACATAAGATCAGTCAGACATAAGGTCAGCCAGACATAAGGTCAGTCAGACATAAGATCAGTCAGACATAAGGTCAGCCAGACATAAGGTCAGTCAGACATAAGGTCAGTCAGACATAAGGTCAGTCAGACATAAGGTCAGCCAGACATAAGGTCAGTCAGACATAAGGTCAGTCAGACATAAGATCAGTCAGACATAAGGTCAGCCAGACATAAGGTCAGTCAGACATAAGGTCAGCCAGACATAAGGTCAGTCAGACATAAGATCAGTCAGACATAAGGTCAGCCAGACATAAGGTCAGTCAGACATAAGGTAAAAAACATGAAGTCAGACAGACATTAGGTCAGGCAGACACAAGGTCAGTTGTGTTGGGTCGGTCTGGCTGGCTGAGAGAGAAGGTCGGGTCACCTTTATCAGCTGATTCCTCTCTCTCTCTCTCTCTCTCTCTCTCTCTCTCTCTCTCTCTCTCTCTCTCTCTCTCTGTGTAAATAATAATAATAATAATAATAATTAACGGTTTATTGAAAGAGCTTGGCAGCCAGAAGGCTGAAAATATACAGTTACATATTTGGGGAATGGGTTACGAATTACAAATAATATACAAGTAACATAAGTGACACAAATAAGACATATAATAACTTAGATGGGGAAAAGCTCAAACTACAGTGCATTTCAACATAGTGACAGTGTTACAGTATTACAAGTTGTTGATAATTTTTACAATGGTTGGGACTGGGCTGTTCTTATAGCGATCAGTTCGTGCACGTATGGGCTGGATGCGGTTGTGGTGTCGCACAGCAATTCTCGGACAAGGGATCTCAGGTGGTAGTAGGAGCCGGTGTCGGGGATGGTGTAGAAACTTCTTACCAAATTTGCAGATGAGGTCGTGGTGATGGTCAGTGAGAGTCGAAAGGGTCAGTGTGTTGAGCGCTTCTTGATATGTGGAGTAGGAGGGGGAGAGTGTGTGTGTGTGTGTGTGTGTGTGTGTGTGTATTTCAATCTGCCCTCGTGTGTACTATGTGTGCCTGGTCCTCCCCTCCCTTTCCATACCCCTACCCACCCCAACCGGCCCCAAACCCCCCTCCCCCATGCATGTAAACTGCATCTCTGACAGGGAGTCGCGTGTCTCTTTGCCTGAGCTGCGACACGAGACATGTAGAGTCACCTTTTTTTTCGTCTCTCACACATGAAGAGACGTAGTGCCGAGAGAGAGAGAGAGAGAGAGAGCACAACAAGGTGAACAGGTAAGTAAGGTAACCACTGTTATATGTCATTAGCGTCAGGATTTATGGTCATTAACAGATCCTGAAGGTGTTCAAAGGGGGTGACGGGGAGACACCTGCCTTTAGTTCCAAGTTTGTCTCACAGGACGATAGACTTACCTGAGTTTGTATCGTTTATGTGTATTTATATTAACAGTAAATCCCATTGTTTATATTGAAAAAAAAAATCAAGGTAAAAAACATACCTATACTCTAATCACAGGTTAATTAAACTATATTTTGATACTAATGCATTATATTGTCACCTCGATGTTCCTGAATGGATTGAGGCACTACAGTCACTCAAATAATTTTCCTTACGATTTTTGTGTGAGACAATATGACATAACAGGAGTCGCAGTGTTCATTTTCGAAATTCATCGGAACCCAAGCGTAAAGATACATTTTTTGGTGTGTGTGTGTGTGTGTGTGTGTGTGTGTGTGTGTGTGTGTGTGTGTGTGTGTGTGTGTGTGTGTGTGTCCTGGTACTGGGCCGACGCTTACATCAGGTAAAGTCTTCAGGGGTTTTTTTGTGTAAAGTCTATTTCAGGGCGGTATGCAAATATGGGGGCTGACCCTTGTGCCAGCTGTAGCGTCGACCTCTCACTCTTTTCTCTTTCTTTTTCCCTTTTTTTTTCTCTCTCTCTCTCTCACTTTCTTTCATTTTATTTTTTTGTGTTTTTCATGCAAATTCTCTCTCTCTCTCTCTCTCTCTCTCTCTCTCTCTCTCTCTCTCTCTCTCTCTCTCTCTCTCTCTCTCTCTCGTAAACAAATACCTAAGTTCATATTTGTGTTTACTTCTTCGTGTTCTTATATCTTCTTTCTTCTCATCTTTTTCCTACAACTCTTCTTTTTTCCTCCTCCTCCTCCTCCTCCTCCTCCTCCTCTTTCATAATGTTTTTGTATTATTTCATCTCTTTATGTTTGTCTCGTTATTTTATTCCATCTTTACCTCCTTTTTCTTCTTCCTCCTTTTGCTGTCTCCTCTCCCTCTCCCTTTCCTCCTGTCCACTTCCTCCTCTACTTATACCCCACTTCTTCCACCTCTTCCTCCTCTCCCCGCCTCCATCTCCCCTTCCACCCCCACCTCCTCTCCTCCTCCTCCTCCTCCTCCTCTCCTCCTCCTCCTCCTCCTCCTCCTCCTCCTCCACCAACGACAAAACTCACACTCAGACACTCGTTATTAAGCAGACTTGTTTAATCTACCGCCAGAAATCTTCGTTCGACGGTCATTAAATAGTGCCTGGAGCCACGGAGGAGAGGAGAGGGGGAAGAGGAAGAGAGGGGGAGGGAGAGGGGGAAGAAGAGGACAGGGGGAGGAAGAAAGAAGAGAGGGAAGAGGAGGAGAGGGGGATGAAGAGAGGAGAGGGGGAGGAAGAAAGGAGAGAGGGATGAGGGAAGGGGCAGAGGAGGAAACAAGGAGAGGGGGGAAGAGGAGAGAAAGGGGGCAGCAAAGGGGAAGAAGAGGGAAAGGACAGTTGAGGGGTAAAGGAAGAGGAGAAAAAGAGAGGGGGGAAGAGAAAAGAAGGGGACAAGAGGAGGAAGAGGACGGGGGCTAAGAAGAGGGGAAGGAAGAGGAGGACAAAGAAGAAGAAAAAGGGGAGCTGTGGAGTATCATTATTAACACTAATAGGATCATCATCACCACTATCACCACCACAATCATCACCGTCACCACTATCGCCACTACCTACACAATCATCACCACCACCACACTCAACACCATCATCACCATTAGTCTCACCATCACCACTATCACCACTACCCCCATCACCACCACCACCACCACCCCCACCCCCACCCCCATCACCACAATCATCACCATCATCACCATTAGTGTCACCACCACCCCCATCACCACAATCATCACCATCATCACCATTTATCTCACCACCCCATCACCACAATCATCATCACCACCACCACCATCATCACCACCACCACCACCACCTCACCACAATCATCGCCACCACCACCACCCGCATCATCACCATCATCACCATTAGTGTCACCACCACCCCCATCACCACAATCATCACCATCATCACCATTTATCTCACCACCCCATCACCACAATCATCATCACCACCACCACCACCACCACCACCACCATCACCACCACCACCACCACCATCACCACAATCATCACCACCACCACCACCCGCATCATCACCATCATCACCATTAGTCTCACCATCATCTCTCCCAGCGCCTCCCTAATTGATATGAATTAAGTCCTATGCAATTGCAAGAGCGGCGGGGCGTCACTCAGTGAGTTCCGTCACTCACCTGAACGGGAGAGAGAGAGAGAGAGAGAGAGAGAGAGAGAGAGAGAGAGAGAGAGAGAGAGAGAGAGAGAGAGAGAGCATGTAATTGTTTCCCTCCTAATACACGTACTGTACCTGTTCAATACTCTCAGCCCCCCCCCCCCCCCAGACACTAGAACACCTGAACTACTGTAATTAGAACACCTGAATTAATTAATTATAGCAGGTGTAAGAAGCATATTGTCTCTATAATCTGGAGAGCCACAATAATCTCCTATAATTCAACATCCGTCGTCCATCCACCCTCCACTCATCCATTCATCCTCCACCCTTCACCTTCCACTCATCCTCCACTCATCCAGTCATCATCCACTCACTCTCCATCCTCCACTCATCCACTCACCCTCCACTCACCCTCCACCACTCATCCACTCACCCTCCACTCACCCTCCTCCACTCATCCACTCACCCTCCTCCACTCATCCACTCACCCTCGGCACATATTGACTCCGCCATGACGTTCCTTTCCCTCTAAGAGCTACAAATTAACTCCTGGAATCACTTAACTAATCACGACCTTCTCGGCTAAGTGGTGGCTCAGCCTGCCTGACTGTGTGAGAGAGAGAGAGAGAGAGAGAGATGGCTCGACCTGGAAGACTGAGATAGGGAGACAGACAGATAGACAGACAGACAGAGAGAGAGAAAGGTGTTGTAGGTCGAACCTTTAAGACTGAGAGATTGAGTGACAGACAGACAAACAGACAGACAGACAGAAGATGAGACTGACAGAAATGATATGATATGAATTTAAAGTTGTGACGGGTCCTGATATAGGGATAATGACCTTTAAGATAAGGGGGTTAAGGTCTAAATTTAAGGGAAGGGGGTTAAGGGTACCTACTTTAATTTAGGGACAAGACAACTTCGAAAGAGGGAACGTTCTGGAGGAAAAAACGAAAAGGTGGCGACGTATTTTAATGGACTCCCAGAAAAGGGGAAGATTCTTAATGATCTGAGCATAAGAAAAGGGTGAATTCTTGATGATGTGAGCATGAGAAAAGGGTGAATTCTTGATGATGTGAGCATGAGAAAAGGGTGAATTCTTGATGATGTGAGCATGAGAAAAGGGTGAATTCTTGATGATGTGAGCATGAGAAAAGGGTGAATTCTTGATGACCTGAGCATGAGAAAAGGGTGAATTCTTGGTGATCTGAGCATGAGAAAAGGGTGAATTCTTGTTGATCTGAGCATGTCTCACCGATAGAACGCAGAGGGTCAGCGTAGATGGTGTTAAATCTGAGTGGGGCCGTGTAACCAGTGGGGTTCCCCAGGGGTCAGTACTAGGCCCACTCTTGTTCATAATCTACATAAACGATCTAGATACTGGAATCAGCAGTGACATAAGCAAGTTTGCGGATGACACCAAAATAGGGCGGCAAATTAATTCAGGGCAGGATGCAAATGCATTACAGGAGGATCTAAATAAACTGCAGGGGTGGTCTGAAAAATGGCAAATGAAATTCAACACCAGCAAGTGCAGCGTATTTAATACTGGAAGAACAAATACTGATAATGTATACAGCCTTAACAACATCAACCTAGAGAAGTCGACTTGTGAAAGAGACCTAGGGGTACTTGTAAGCCCGGACCTACGGCCGAGAAAACAGTGCGTTAATGTTCGAAATAAGGCAAACAGAGTATTGGGTTTTATATCTAGAAGTGTAAGTGCAGAGGTCTTATTGCAACTATATCTTGCGCTAGTCAGGCCGCACCTCGATTATGCGGTTCAGTTCTGGTGCCCCTATTATAGAATGGATATAAATTCACTAGAGTCGGTGCAGCGAAGAATGACGAAAATGATTCCGGGACTTAGAAACCTTCCATATCAGGATAGGTTAAAGAAACTTAACTTGCATTCCCTAGAAAGACGATGAGTGCGGGGAGATATGATTGAAGTATTTAAGTGGGTGAAAGGAATCAATAAAGGGGATATAGATAAAGTTCTTATAATATCCGAGCGGGATAGGACTCGGAGCAACGGATTCAAGTTGGATAAGTTTAGGTTTAGGAGGGAGATAGGACGAAACTGGTTCACAAATAGGGTGGTGGACGAGTGGAACAAGCTTAGCAACTTTGTAGTAAGTGCTGGAACTCTGGAAAGTTTCAAAAGGAGGCTAGATAGATTCATGGATGAAAGAGAGTGGTAGTAACTCTCGACAGGAGCTTCCATGCACAGGCCAACCGGCCTATTGCAGACTCCTTATTTTCTTATGTTCTTGTGTTCTTATGAGAAAAGGGCGAATTCTTTATGATGTGAGCATAAGAAACGGGTGAATTCTTGTTGATCTGAGCATGAGAAAAGGGTGAATTCTTAATGATCTGAGCATCAGAAAGGGGTGAATTCCTGATGATCTGAGCATGAGTAAAGGGTGAATTCTTGATGATGTGAGCATAAGAAATGGGTGAATTCTTGATGATCTGAGCATGAGAAAAGGGTGAATTCTTGGTGATTTGAACTTAGTAATGTATTGGGAAGATATATGCAGGGAGGAAAGAGAAAAGGCAGGGCAATAATGTACATCTTGATAGATTTTAACTTGAAAGGGTTATAAAGGGGGAGGGGAGGGGAGGGAGAGGGGAGTGGTGGAGAGAGAGAGGGAGGAGGTGGAGAGAAAGTTTTGAGGGTAGAGACTCTAGAGAGGTAGAATTGTGGAGGTCGTCTCTTGGCTTCAACTGTAAAGGAGGAACAGATATGAAAAGGTTAATAGTTTTAATGATTGAGTTTACCGAAATGCTCTCTCTCTCTCTCTCTCTCTCTCTCTCTCTCTCTCTCTCTCTCTCTCTCTCTCTCTCTCTCTCTCTAATTACCCCTCACCCATAAACATCATTAATTAACCTGGCCGCCCACCTGAAAACGAAATTGGTTCTCACTGGCCAGAATGACCCGCGACAGATCTCCCTCGTGGTGGCCAAATCCTCCCGTCACGAGTGGGTGCCAGATGGATGGGGATGGCACTGGAATGGTGCCAGCCAGGTCAGTGGGGGGCGAGGAGAGGGGATAGAAGACACCCGCCCCTCACCCACCTACCTACCTACCTACCTACCTAGCCACCCCACCTCACCCACCTACTCTCATCCAACCCATCCTCTCTCTCTCTCTCTCTCTCTCTCTCTCTCTCTCTCTCTCTCTCTCTGTTTGTGACCGGGCACCGCGTTGTCGGCTAATGGTGGCCTGGAAAGTGTCACTGTGGTGGCCTGGATAGATAAATAGATAGATAGACATAACAAACAATAATAAACAACAAGTAGACACAACAAACAATAGTAAACAACAAGTAGACACAACAAACAATATAAACAAGAAATAGACACAACATAAGAACATAAGAATGGAGGAAACTGCAGCGGGCCTATTGGCCCATACTGGGCAGTCCCGTTTACACCCAACCCCTATTGCTCATATAAACATCCAACCTATGTTTGAAGCAATTCAGCGTATTCGAGTTAATGATGATATTTGGTAACTTGTTCCATTCATCCACTACTCTGTTTCCAAACCAGTGTTTACCTATTTCACGCCTAAATCTAAATTTGTCCAATTTAAAACCATTGTTACGAGTTCGCTCCTGGTTGGATAATTTGAGTACCTTTGTAATGTCCCCTTTGTTTAGCCCTGCCTTCCATTTATACACCTCTATCAGGTCGCCCCTCGCTCTACGTCTCTCAAGGGAGTGCAAATTAAGATGCTTTAACCTGTCTCTATACTCAAGGTTCCTGATACCCGGGATTAGTCTTGTCATTCTCCTCTGAATTCTTTCCAAGGATTCTATATCCATTCTGTAATACGGTGACCAGAACTGGACTGCGTAATCCAGGTGTGGTCTCACAAGAGCAAGATACAGTTTTAGGATGACCTCGCTAGTCTTGTAACTAACACTCCTTTGTATGAACCCAAGTACTTTATTAGCCTTGTTACGAGCAAAAACACATTGTTTACTTGGCTTAAGGTTCCTACTTATCATTACTCCTAAATCTCTCTCGCAGTCGGATTTCTCTATGGCATCGTTGTTCATCTGGTATCTGGTTTCCCTGTTTACATCTCCTATACTGAGTACTTTACATTTGTCAATGTTGAATTTCATCTGCCATTTTTCAGACCATTCGAAAAATTTGTTTAGATCCTCCTGTAGTTTTGCCGAGTCCTCGTCAGATTTGATAACACGTCCTATTTTAGTGTCATCAGCAAATTTACTTATGTTGCTGTCTATGCCGATATCTATGTCGTTTATGTATATAATAAACAATAATGGTCCAAGTACTGAGCCTTGGGGAACTCCACTTGTGACGTTGCTCCAATGGGACTTAGTGCCGTTAATGCTCACTCGCTGTTTCCTGTCCTGTAACCACGCCCTAATCCATTTAAGGATGTCACCTTTGATGCCATGAGCTTCTACCTTTCTAATTAGTCTTTCGTGGGGTACTCTGTCGAAGGCTTTGCTAAAGTCGAGATATACCACATCATAATTGTGCCCCTCGTCCACTGATTCGAAAACTGATGGAAAGAATGTTAATAGATTAGTTAGGCAAGAACGTCCGCTTGTGAAGCCATGCTGGGAATCATTGATCAATCTGTGCTTCTCCAGGTGATTTCGAATAGAGTTTGAAATGATTGCTTCCAGTAATTTGCCTACTATTGATGTTAGACTGATTGGGCGGTAGTTAGAGGATAGTGATCTATCCCCCTTCTTGAAGATCGGTATTACATTCGCTATCCTCCAGGATTCTGGTACTACACCTGTTTTTAAGGACATGTTAAACAACTTTGCTAAGGGCATACTAAGCTCTTCCTTACATTCCTTTAATACTCTGGCAAATATCTCATCGGGACCAGGTGACTTATTAGGCTTTAGTTTGTCTATTTGCTTACTAACATCGTTACTAGTCACTACTATCTCACTTAATTTGTTTTCTTCACTATCTCTGAATAGAGTCGGTGCCTCGGGTATCATGTTTAAATTTTCGGTGGTGAAAACTGTTGAAAAATATTTATTCAAATTATTGCTCATTTCTCTGTCGTTATCAGTGAGCTTGCCGAAGTCTGACCGTATTGGTCCAATCTTTTCTCGTGTTTTAGTTTGATACATTTGGTAGAATCCTTTGGGGTTTGTCTTCGCCTCCCTTGCTATCCTTACCTCATTATTCCTCTTTGCTTTCCTTATCTCGGTTTTAACCCTACTCGCCAATACCCTATAATAGTCCCGGAGGTGAATTTCGCCACTATTTATCCTTCTACCTATAGCCTTCCTTTGGCCAATGATGTTCTTTAAATAATTATTTATCCATTTAGGGTCATTGTTGTCTGATCTGAGTTTTTTGTATGGTATGTTCTGCCTTTGTGCATTAAGTAACACAACAAACAATAATAAACAACAAGTAGACACAACAAACAATAATAAACAACAAGTAGACACAACAAACAATAATAAACAACAAGTAGACACAACAAACAACAGTAAACAACAAGTAGACACAACAAACAATAATAAACAACAAGTAGACACAACAAACAATAATAAACAACAAGTAGACACAACAAACAATAGTAAACAACAAGTAGACACAACAAACAATAGTAAACAACAAGTAGACACAACAAACAATAGTAAACAACAAATAGACACAACAAACAATAATAAACAACAAGTAGACACAACAAACAATAGTAAACAACAAGTAGACACAACAAACAATAATAAACAACAAGTAGACACAACAAACAATAATAAACAACAAGTAGACACAACAAACAATAGTAAACAACAAGTAGACACAACAAACAATAACAAACAACAAGTAGACACAACAAACAATACCCCCTCCCCCTAAAGCCGTCAAAACATTTTAATAAATTAAATTAGATCACGTGGAAAAATAGCCTAATTATTATCAATGAAAATAAAAGACTTGTGTACAACGTAATGATCCGTAATGGGTCCAAATATAACGTCATGAACGAAGGAAATAACAGAGGTGAAACGCACAGAGCTATAATAAGGGACACACACACACACACACAAAGGAGAGGTTTAATGTACGTACACATGTCTGTCAACACCAGGACCTGTTTTACCTGAAGATGTTGACAACGACCTGAGCCAACAACAGGTTCTGGTGAGTTTGTATGAGATTAATAGTTCAGGTGTAGATACAGGTACAGGCACAAGGACAGGTACAGGTACAAGGACAGGTACAGGTACAAGGACAGGTACAGGTACAAGGACAGGTACAGGTACAGGTTAGCCACTTAAATAACCCGACCTGACTATGACCTCACATAACCCGACCTGACCCTGACTTCCCGTAACCCGACCTGACTCTGACCTCCCATAACATGACCTGACTATGACCTCACATAACCCGACCTGACTCAAGCTAAGTCAACAAGATTTCACCTCAATTACACTATAGACAACTTCAATCACGTTCAAGACGGGTGGTCAGCGTCTCTTGGGGGTCACATGATGATGATTAGGCACCCTAGTTTATCTCTTCTGGTGATTATATACGTCTTAACAACTACCTGGAGGGGTTAGGTTAGGTCAGGTCAGGTCAGGTCAGGTCAGGTTAGGTTAGGTTAGGTTAGGTTAAGTTAAGTTATGGTAGGTTAGGTTAAGTTATGGTAGGTTATATTAGGTTAGGTTAGGTTAAGTTATGGTAGGTTAGGTTAGGTTAAGTTAGGTTATATTAGGTTAGGTTAAGTTATGGTAGGTTAGGTTAGGTTGCATTAGGGTTCTTAATATTCCCGTCTGAAATAAGCTGGGGTGTCTAATCTTCATGTGATCTACGCCGTGTGATGGAAACTCTCCCCACTTCCCCCCCACAAACTCCCCCATCCCCCCCCCCCACACGGCATCAATCACCAGCTGAAGATGGCACCCGGCGAGCCATCTTTACCCAGCTGGTGACCTTATCAAGATGGTGTATGGATCAACTGGTAACGCTTGTGAAGAGAAGTGGTGAGGGGAGGAGGAGTGAAGTTTAAGGGGGGAGGGGAGCTTAAGGGGATTGAGGGATGGAGTGGAGGAAAAGGGTTGAAAGGGTACATAAGAACATAAGAACATAAGAAAATAAGGAGTCTGCAATAGGCCGGTTGGCCTGTGCATGGCAGCTCCTGTCGAGAGTTACTACCACTCTCTATCATCCATGAATCTATCTAGCCTCCTTTTGAAACTTTCCAGAGTTCCAGCACTTACTACAAAGTTGCTAAGCTTGTTCCACTCGTCCACCACCCTATTTGTGAACCAGTTTCTTCCTATCTCCCTCCTAAACCTAAACTTATCCAACTTGAATCCGTTGCTCCGAGTCCTATCCTGCTCGGATATTATAAGAACTTTATCTATATCCCCTTTATTGATTCCTTTCACCCACTTAAATACTTCTATCATATCTCCCCGCACTCTTCGTCTTTCTAGGGAATGCAAGTTAAGTTTCTTTAACCTATCCTGATATGGAAGGTTTCTAAGTCCCTGAATCATTTTTTTCATTCTTCGCTGCACCGACTCTAGTGAATTTATATCCATTCTATAATAGGGGCACCAGAACTGAACCGCATAATCGAGGTGCGGCCGAACTAGCGCAAGATATAGTTGCAATAAGACCTCTGCACTCTTGTTACTTGCACTTCTAGATATAAAACCCAATACTCTGTTTGCCTTATTTCGAACATTAACGCACTGTTTTCTAGGCCGTAGGTCCGGGCTTACAAGTACCCCTAGGTCTCTTTCACAAGTCGACTTCTCTAGGTTGATGTTGTTCAGGCTGTATACATAATAAGTATTTGTTCTTCCAATATTAAGTACGCTGCACTTGCTGGTGTTGAATTTCATTTGCCATTTTTCAGACCACCCCTGCAGTTTATTTAGATCCTCCTGTAATGCATTTGCATCCTGCCCTGAATTAATTTGCCGCCCTATTTTGGTGTCATCCGCAAACTTGCTTATGTCACTGCTGATCCCAGTATCTAAATCGTTTATGTAGATTATGAACAAGAGTGGGCCTAGTACTGACCCCTGGGGAACCCCACTGGTTACACGGCCCCACTCAGATTTAACACCATCTACACTGACCCTCTGCGTTCTATCGGTGAGCCATGATTTTATCCAATTTAAAACTTTCCCCTCGATACCATGAGCTTTAATTTTTCTCAGAAGCCTCTGATGCGGTACTCTGTCAAATGCTTTGCTAAAGTCTAAGTAAATAACATCGTAATTTTCGTCATTATCTACTACCTCGAAGACTTTCCTAAAGAACGTTAGCAGATTTGTTAAACAAGATTTTCCCTTTGTAAACCCATGGAGGGATGGAGTGGGGGGAAGAACGTTGAAGGGGTGAAGGGAGGATGTGGTTAAAGGGTAAGAGAAGAAGGAAGTTAAGGGGTAAAGGGAGGATGAGGTTAAGGGGTGAAGGAAGGGGTAGGTTGAAGGGGTGAGGAAGGGAGGAGGAGGTTCAGATTTCAGATTTACCCCGCGAGAGGGCTAGTTTATTGCGCACCCCTTAGCATCCTGTGTATGGGAGGATGAGGACTGAGGGAAGGATTTTTTGTAGGTTATGATCTAGGAAAGTTGTAGGGGAGGGGAGGGGAAGGGAAGGGAGGGGAGGAATTAATGTACCTCCCATCCTTCTCTCCCCCAAGCAGTACACTCTACCAACCTTCCCATCACCGCGCTCCCCTTCCTTACATATTGTTAACGCTCATAGGAGTGTTATTGGTTTGTTGCTGGAGAAATAAACCCTCAACGTTGACCCGTACCATATAATTCGGTCAAACCTGTTAAAGAACAATTCTCATATAACAAATGCTGTTATCTCAGGACACATAGTATGAATAATACAATCAATATACAGTACATAGCCTGTTAACATCTTAAATATAACTCGCATGTTATAACTATTGATACAGGAGACAATTGGTATAATATGATCGAATTACAGTACATAAATATACTTATTAAAGTTATTTAGAGTTTCTTACCAGATTCTAATACTTCACGATCACTCACGTTTTAGGGTCTAGTGGTCTGAACCAACGTGTTGTCTGTCCTGTAGAAATCAGTAGACTCCCCTCGAGGGCAATCTCAGCCCGGAGACGAGGGCCATATGTTTTCGTATTGAAACACCTCAGCAGATTGGTCAGCAAATACGTTGTCAACACTATATCTCTTATCTCACCCCCTCTCTCTCTCGCCTAGTTTATCTTATTATGGTTATCCCTCTCTTTCTCTCTCTCTTCTAGCTTATCTTACTGTGGCGGTAACACATATTGTCCCTTCATATATACTGCCTCCCATCATCACTGGCTCTATAGGTTAATTAAACGAGTCTGACACACACGCACACACACACACACACACAGGGCAGCTCGTCAACACTCCTTGCTGTAGTCTGTAATTTAGCGCCTATCATAGGGAACCTCCGCCTACCCTGAATTAACCCACTGTAGTTACGGGGGTATAATCGAAGCCTTAATTACTACTGTACAGCCCTTCACCCCTCCTCCTTCCCCCTCCACTCTGGTTTATACACAAAGGGGTAATTACTAGTGCCCCTTTGGTTTTACATAAGGGGTAGTTACTAGTGCTCCTTTGCTTTTTTATAAAGGGGTAATTATTGCTGTTCCCCTTGGTGTCTATGTAAAGGGTAGTTACTAGTGCCCCTTTGGTTTTATATAAGGGGTAGTTGCTATTGCCCTTTTGGTTTTATGTAAGGGGTAGTTACTAGTGCTCCTTTGGTTTTATATAAGGGGTAGTTACTAGTGCCCCCTTTGGTTTTATATAAGGGGTAGTTACTAGTGCCCCTTTGGTTCAATATAAGGGGTAGTTACTAGTGCTCCTTTGGTTCAATATAAGGGGTAGTTACTAGTGCCCCTTTGGTTTTATATAAGGGTAGTTAATAGTGCCCCTTTGGTTCAGTGTAAAGGGTAGTTACTAATGCTCCCTTTGGTTTTATATAAAGGGTAGTTACTAGTGTCCCTTTGGTTTTATATAAGGGGTAGTTACTAGTGCCCCTTTGCTTTTATATAAGGGGTAGTTACTAGTGCCCCTTGGGTTTTATATAAGGGGTAGTTACTAGTGCCCCCTTTGGTTTTATATAAGGGGTAGTTACTAGTGCCCCTTTGGTTTTATATAAGGGGTAGTTACTAGTGCTCCTTTGGTTTTATATAAGGGGTAGTTACTAGTGCCCCCTTTGGTTTTATATAAAGGGTAGTTACTAGTGCCCCTTTGGTTCAGTGTAAAGGGTAGTTACTAATGCTCCCTTTGGTTTTATATAAGGGGTAGTTACTAGTGCCCCTTTGGTTTTATATAAGGGTAGTTACTAGTGCTCCTTTGGTTTTATATAAGGGGTAGTTACTAGTGCTCCTTTGGTTTTATATAAGGGGTAGTTACTAGTGCCCCCTTTGGTTCAGTGTAAAGGGTAGTTACTAGTGTCCCTTTGGTTTTATATAAGGGGTTGTTACTAGTGCCCCTTTGCTTTTATATAAGGGGTAGTTACTAGTGCCCCTTTGCTTTTATATAAGGGGTAGTTACTAGTGCCCCCTTTGGTTCAGTGTAAAGGGTAGTTACTATTGCCCTTTTGGTTTTATGTAAGGGGTAGTTACTAGTGCCCCTTTGGTTTTATATGAGGGGTAGTTACTTGTGCCCCTTTGGTTTTATATAAGGGGTAGTTACTAGTGCCCCTTTGGTTTTATATAAGGGGTAGTTACTAGTGCCCCTTTAATTCAGTGTAAAGGGTAGTTACTAGTGCTCCCTTTGGTTTTATATAAGGAGTAGTTACTAGTGCCCCTTTGGTTTTATATAAGGGGTAGTTACTAGTGCCCCCTTTGGTTCAATATAAGGGTAATTACTGGTCCCCCTTTGGTTTTCTATAAGGGGTAGTTACTAGTGCCCCTTTGGTTCAATATAAGGGTAATTACTAATCCCCCTTTGGTTTTATATAAGTGCCCCCTTTGGTTTATCGCCACTGTTCTCCTAGTATTTATATAAAGGGGTAGTTACTCCTGCCTCATGATTTTATACATAAAAGTTATCACCATTACCCATTGATTGTATGTAAAGGGGGTAAACTGCACGTGTCCCCCCTTCCCCCTTCTTAATACAAAGGGGATGATTTGGCTCCAGTGACCAGTTGGGTGGGAATAATGGAGGAGGAGAGGAAGGGGGAAGAGGAGAGGGAAAGGGGAAAGGAGGGAGGGAGGAAGGGGGAATGAAGGAGGTGGGAGGAAGAGAGGAGGAGGTAGGGAAGGAGGGAGGGAGGAAGAGGGAAGCGGGGAGGAAGGGAAGAAGAGGGAAGGAGGAAGGGAAGAGGGGAAAGTAAGTGAAGCCAAGGAGTATAAAATGCTGTTTCTTATACGTTATTTTACTGTGTCTGGCTGTTACCGTTCTGCTTGGTCCTATGCTCTCATTGTTACCTCCACCGCTGCTACTCCTGCTGTCTCTGCTGTTACCGCTATCTGTTGCTGTGTTACTGACCCTGCTGCTGTCCTCGCTGTTAAAAGGGTCCAACAGCTGTGTGGGAGAGGTGTCAGTGCTGTTGCTGTCACTTACCTTGGTGTTATATATTCCATGGTGGTGTTTACATTCCAGCTGTTATTTTATATTCCTTGGCTCTCTCTCTCTCTCTCTCTCTCTCTCTCTCTCTCTCTCTCTCTCTCTCTCTCTCTCTCTCAGGTGTTTAATTAGCCAACAGGTGATCCTCAGTGAGTCATAATTTCCACAAAGTTGGTCGACCGTCACTCAGTTCACTCCTCCACACAACTCCTGAATGGTTGACAGTGATGCACAAACAGGTCTTCCCCCTCCTCCTCCTCCTCCTCCTCCTCCTCCTTGACAACGGATATCCCAAACACCGTTACTTGTGAACTGGATTAACCGGAACTCTGTTAACGGGAATGTTTACCTTTCCACAATCCCATTATTGAACAGGAGTGATAACATCCCACACACACACAAAGCTTATCGTTCATGCCGGAAATATTACCATGGTAGAGTCGCTTACACACACACACACACACACATATACACACACACACACACACACACCACACACACACACACACACCACACCACACACACACACACACACACAGTCTCCAAAACTGGGCCACCAACAACCACGTCATCATCAACCATACCAAGACCATGGTTATGCACATCAACCTCTCCTCCGACATTTTCCCACCTCCTTCCATTACATTAGGTCCGAACACACTCCAGGTTGTAGATTCCACGAAGCTCCTCGGCGTCACCATAGACAACAAACTAAATTGGAAACCACACGTCAGTGAAGTTGTCAAATCCTCCAGTTTCCGTCTCCACCTCCTCCGCCGACTCAAGTCCCTCGGAGTTCCTGCACACGAGCTCCTCAGTGTTTACATAACAGTCATACTTCCCAAGCTCACCTATGCCTCCTCCACCTGGTCTTCCTCCCTAAATGCCACACAACGTAAACACCTAGAAAAAGTGCAAAAGAGGGCATGCAAGATTATTCTCTCCCATTCCTACTCCACATATCAAGAAGCGCTCAACACACTGACCCTTTCGACTCTCACTGACCATCACCACGACCTCATCTGCAAATTTGGTAAGAAGCTTCTACACCATCCCCGACACCGGCTCCTACTACCACCTGAGATCCCTAGTCCGAGAATTGCTGTTCGACACCACAACCGCATCCAGCCCATACGTGCACGAACTGATCGCTATAAGAACAGCCCAGTCCCAACCATTGTAAAAATTATCAATAACTTGTAACAAATCAGTGTATTCACTCCCAGTAAACACTACTCCTTGCACTGTCACTATGTTGAAATGAACTGTAGTTTGAGTTTTTCCCCATCTAAGTTATTATATGTCTTATTTGTGTCACTTATGTTACTTGTATATTATTTGTAATTTGAAACCATTCCCCAAATATGTAACTGTATATTTTCAGCCTTCTGGCTGCCAAGCTCTTTCAATAAACCGTTAATTATTATTATTATTATTATTATTACACACACACACACACACACACACACACACACACACACACACACACACACACACACACACACACACACGATACAATAAAAAAGTTTGGTTAATCGAGGATGAATGCTGATGGTTCAGTGGTTTAGAGGCGTTAGACTTGAACTTTGGGGTCCAGGGTTCGATCTGTGTGTGTGTGTGTGTGTGTGTGTGTGGAGGGTGATGGGTGTGGCTGTAGGTGTGTGAGTGAATGTGGCTTTGTTTACGTGTGTATGTGTGGGTTTGTGTGTAATAATAATAATAATAATAATAAACGGTTTATTAATAGAGTTGCAGCTGGTGTGTGTGTGTGTGTGTGTGTGTGTGTGTGTGTGTGTGTGTGTGTGTGTGTTATTGTGTGTGTGTGTGTGCGTGATTGCGTGCGTGCGTAAATTTAATAAAGTCAAGAAGATTTTATGTAACCAATACGAGTTAAAAGGCTGACATTAAACCTAACCTAACCTAACCTAACCACGTGAGTAGTGCCACAGTGCCACATGAGCAAAGAAGGCACGGAAGGGCGTAACATCACACCTAGAGGCCACTGTACCGTACTTATGTATACTGTATATATGTATGAGGTGGATGAGGAGGTAAAGACAGGGGGGGGAGGGGTGGGCTGTCATTGACGTGGTGTCATGTTGGACTGACACTCAAACTCCACGTCTGTAATTTATCAACATTTTGTAGCTTGTGAGGGAATATAATTTACTGCAGGATCAAAGGGAATATTAATAAGTGAGAGGGTGGTGAGGGGCGTGGGAGGTGAGAGGGAAGGGAGGTGAGAGGGCAGTGAGGGGCGTGGAAGGTGAGAGGGTGGTGAGGGGCGTGGGAGGTGAGAGGGAAGGGAGGTGAAAGGGCAGTGAGGGGCGTGGAAGGTGAGAGGGTGGGGAGAGGGCGTGGGAGGTGAGAGGGAGGGGAGGTGAGAGGGCAGTGAGGGGCGTGGAAGGTGAGAGGGTGGGGAGAGGGCGTGGGAGGTGAGAGGGCGGGGAGGGGCGTGGGAGGTGAAAGGGCATGGGAGATGAGAGGGTGTGGAGGTGAGAGGGCGGCGAGGGGCGTGGGAGGTGACAGTGCCATGGTCTCTTGCTGAGTGCCATGGTCCCTTAGCTGAGTGCCATGGTCCCTTAGGTCAGTGCCACCCGTCTAAGTACTCATATAATTCTTAATAATTCACAACCTGTCAGTCAATCAGTCAGTTAATCAGCCAACCAGTCTGCTCCCCCCCCCCCCCCCCCCGCTTATAATCCATGAATATTTAAGACAAATCACTCGGGGTTGTCAGAGCGATTACTGTAGCAGCTAAGGGTCGATATAACACTACTGGCGGTATAGTGGTATGTGGATCTACTTCCTTCAAACCCCTCATTCACCCCACTCCTTCACCCCTCCTTCACCCTCCCCCTCCCCTTCCTCTCCCTTCTTCACCCCATCCCCCTCTTCTTGTGACCTTTTATGACCCCCCCCCTGACTCCTCTTGATCCCTCTTAGTGGTGTTATTTAAGAGGAAAATCTAATCTTTATTAAACCTAACCTAACCTAGCCTAGCGTCCGTCGGGCTAGGAAGGACCTGAAGGATGTGTCCTCAACGCGTTACCTCAGTGTTTACAGACGTGTGTGTGTGTGTGTGTGTGTGTGTGTGTGTGACAGATATACAGTACATTTAGGAAGGCATGTATACGGTTATATGTCTTTTACACACACACACACACACACACACACACACACAGTAGCAAGTCCATCAGAATGACCTTGGTGAGGAGTGATAGATGTATCTCTTCGTGGCTAAGTCAGAGACCGTGCCTATGTCTGTCTGTCAGTCAGTCTTGAGGGTTCTCAACCGTTACTAAGTTACCTCATGTAAATATTGAGTGTCAGAGGTCGATCAATACAGCCCGTCAACCCCGTCCCGCGCCCAGGTGTGCTGCCTCCTGTCACTCACCCACCTGTCCATCACACACCACCTGCCATCCACCTGTCACCCGCTCGTTATCTGCCCAATTAAACAATAAATTGAATCGGTAAATAGGTGTGTATATATATATATATATATATATATATATATATATATAGTGAACGGATAGATAGATAGATTATCCCGCAGCAATACGTGTACAGTAGATGGATAAATAACTACATATAAAATATAAAATGGAGAAATGGAAGCAGTCGGTCAGTGGGTCCTCACTAAATAATTGTTTACCAAGTTCATTATTTTCCTGAGGTTGTGTTGATGGTGAAGCAGGTACACGTGTTGATGGTGAAGCAGGTACACGTGTTGTTGGTGAAGCAGGTACACGTGTTGATGGTGAAGCAGGTACACGTGTTGATGGTGAAGCAGGTACACGTGTTGATGGTGAAGCAGGTACACGTGTTGATGGTGAAGCAGGCACACGTGTTGATGGTGAAGCAGGTAAACGTGTCGATAGTGAAGCAGGTACAGATAAGAACATAATAACATAAGAAAATAAGGAGTCTGCAATAGGCCGGTTGGCCTGTGCATGGCAGCTCCTGTCGAGAGTTACTACCACTCTCTATCATCCATGAATCTATCTAGCCTCCTTATAAAACTTTCCAGCGTTCCAGCACTTACTATAAAGTTGCTAAGCTTGTTCCACTCGTCCAGCACCCTATTTGTGAACCAGTTCCTTCCTATCTCCCTCCTAAACCTAAACTTGTCCAACTTACATCCGTTGCTCCGAGTCCTATCCTGCTCGGATATTATAAGAATTTTATCTATATCCTCTTTATTGATTCCTTTCACCCACTTAAATACTTCTATCATATCTCCCCGCACTCTTTGTCTTTCTAGGGAATGCAAGTTAAGTTTTTTTAACCTATCCTGATATGGAAGGTTTCTAAGTCCTGGAATCATTTTCGTCATTCTTCGCTGCACCGACTCTAGTGAATTTATATCCATTCTATAATAAGGGCACCAGAACTGAACCGCATAATCGAGGTGCGGCCTGACTAGCGCAAGATATAGTTGCAATAAGACCTCTGCATTCTTATTACTTACACTTCTAGATATAAAACCCAATACTCTGTTTGCCTTATTTCGAACATTAACGCACTGTTTTCTAGGCCGTAGGTCCGGGCTTACAAGTACCCCTAGGTCTCTTTCACAAGTCGACTTCTCTAGGTTGATGTTGTTAAGGCTGTATACATTGACAGTATTTGTTCTTCCAATATTAAGTACGCTGCACTTGCTGGTGTTGAATTTCATTTGCCATTTTTTCAGGCCACCCCTGCAGTTTATTTAGATCCTCCTGTAATGCATTTGCATCCTGCCCTGAATTAATCTGCCGCCCTATTTTGGTGTCATCCGCAAACTTGCTTATGTCACTGCTGATTCCAGTATCTAGATCGTTTATGTAGATTATGAACAAGAGTGGGCTTAGTACTGACCCCTGGGGAACCCCACTGGTTACACGGCCCCACTCAGATTTAACACCATCTACGCTGACCCTCTGCGTTCTATCGGTGAGCCATGATTTTATCCAATTTAAAACTTTCCCCTCGATACCATGAGCCTTAATTTTTCTCAGAAGCCTCTGATGCGGTACTCTGTCAAATGCTTTGCTAAAGTCTAAGTAAATAACATCGTAATTTTCGTCATTATCTACTACCTGGTGAAGCAGGTACAGGTGGTGGTGGCTCCTGCCGGTCGTCTGATTGAGGTAATTACCTGGTGGTCTGGTGGAGCAGACGAGAACCTCCTTTGGTTATTATTTTTCTCCCGCGTCTCCGTCAACACTGAGGACAACCAACCAGGTGGAGGGAGGAAAATACTGACGCTTCCGTTAGGTTAGGTTAAGTTAGGTTAGGTCAGGTTAGGTCAGGTTAGATTAGGTTAGGTTAGGTCCTGGATCCGGGTTCTTATGTGACTGAGCTACCCCCTACTACCGCCTCCCCAGGGTACCCCCACCACCCTTTCCCCAGGTTACCCCCACCACCCCTTCCCCAGGCTACCTCCCACCACCCCTTCCCCAGGTTACCTCCCCACAACCCCCTCCCGCAGGCTACACCCTCCCCAGGCTACCCTCTACTACCCCCTCCCCACGTTACCCCCACAACCCCCTCCTCAAGGTTACCCCCTCCCCCAGGTTACCCCCCACTCAGGTAAGCAATACACAGGTAACAAAAGAAGAGCAACAATCAACAATAATGAATGACCACCACCTGTCACATTATGGCTTTTATCCCCGTCTAATATTTTTGGTTGTGATTGTCAAGTGTTTAAACCTTTAGAACCTTTGTGTTAGTTCCAGGTGTAGAGAGAGAGAGAGAGAGAGAGAGAGAGAGAGAGAGAGAGAGAGAGAGAGAGAGAGATTTAAAGGTATGGATCCTATTCTCGTCATTTATCAACACTATCACCTGTACTGTAGGATCGAGCGTATCAACCCCTTAATAACACCTTTGAACATCTGAGACTGATGCCCTCTACTGACTCCTTTGACTCCCTCCCCCCCACTCCCTCCCTCCTCCCTCCCTCCCCCACTCCCTCCCTCTCTTCCTCCCTCCGTCCCTCCCTCCCTCACTCACTCACTCACTCAAGACGGAGATATCATCCTCACTGGGAGCCATCGACCTCTCGCGCCCGTGTAAACATTACCCCTGACGACTGATCGCTTAGAGTATGAGAAGGTACACTTTAAAGGGGTTATTTAGGATTGGATAAGGGTGTTTGTGTTGTTTTAAAGGTGTTAGTGTTGTTTTAAAGGTGTTTGTGTTGTTTTAAAGGTGTTTGTGTTGTTTTAAAGGTGTTTGTGTTGTTTTAAAGGTGATTGTGTTGTTTTAAAGGTGTTTGTGTTGTTTTAAAGGTGTTTGTGTTGTTTTAAAGAGAGAGGAAACGTTTGGTAGAGAGAATAAGTGAGAGAGTGAGAGAGAGGAAACGTTTGGTAGAGAGAATAAGTGAGAGAGTGAGAGAGGAAACGTTTGGTAGAGAGAATAAGTGAGAGAGTGAGAGAGGAAACGTTTGGTAGAGAGAATAAGTGAGAGAGTGAGAGAGAGGAAACGTTTGGTAGAGAGAATAAGTGAGAGAGTGAGAGAGGAAACGTTTGGTAGAGAGAATAAGTGAGAGAGTGAGAGAGAGGAAACGTTTGGTAGAGAGAATAAATGAGAGAGTGAGAGAGATGAAACGTTTGGTAGAGAGAATAAGTGAGAGAGTGAGAGAGAGGAAACGTTTGGTAGAGAGAATAAGTGAGAGAGTGAGAGAGGAAACGTTTGGTAGAGAGAATAAGTGAGAGAGTGAGAGAGAGGAAACGTTTGGTAGAGAGAATAAGTGAGAGAGTGAGAGAGAGGAAACGTTTGGTAGAGAGAATAAGTGAGAGAGTGAGAGAGAGGAAACGTTTGGTAGAGAGAATAAGTGAGAGTGAGAGAGAGGAAACGTTTGGTAGAGAGAATAAGTGAGAGAGTGAGAGAGAGGAAACGTTTGGTAGAGAGAATAAGTGAGAGAGTGAGAGAGAGGAAACGTTTGGTAGAGAGAATAAATGAGAGAGTGAGAGAGATGAAACGTTTGGTAGAGAGAATAAGTGAGAGAGTGAGAGAGAGGAAACGTTTGGTAGAGAGAATAAGTGAGAGAGTGAGAGAGAGGAAACGTTTGGTAGAGAGAATAAGTGAGAGAGTGAGAGAGAGGAAACGTTTGCAGTCGACATGAAGAGTTTAAAGCAGGAGGGAGTGAGTTAATGTGAGTGACAGTAGTGTGAGTGAGTGACAGTGAGAATGAATGTGAGTAACAGTGAGTGTGAGTGAATGACAGTGAGTGTGAGTGAGTGACAGTGAGTGTGAGTGAGTGGCAGTGAGTGAGTGAGTGACAGTGAGTGTAAGTGACAGTGAGTGTGAGTGAGTGACAGTGAGTGTGAGTGAGTGGCAGTGAGAATGAATGTGAGTAACAGTGAGTGTGAGTGAGTGACAGTGAGTGTGAGTGAGTGGCAGTGAGTGAGTGACACTGAGTGTGAGTGACAGTGAGTGACAATGAGTCTGAGTGAGTGGCAGTGAGTGTGAATGAGTGAGTGTGAGTGAGTGAGAGGGAGTGTGAGTGAGTGACAGTAAATGTGAGTGACAGTGAGAGTGAATGTGAGTGACAGTGAGTGTGAATGAGTGACAATGAATGGGATTGATATAATGAATAAAATAAATATGATTGAGAGTAAGAAAGTGAATAACAATGAAGGTGAATGAAGGAGATGCAACAAGGAAAGAAGGATGGTAGGAGCTTAGTACACAGGAGAGAGAGAGAGCTGCCTCACTCATCCATCTTTCAGGGGGGCAGCAACTCCGCCAAACCTCTCCGCTCAATATCCTCAGTGGAACCAGCAGCCAACCAACGCCTTAACGGGGTTTGTCAGTCCCTCCGTCTGTCTGTCTCCCTTCCCCTCTCTCCTCTCCTCCTCTACCCCATCCCCTCCCCCATCCCCTCCTCTCCCCTTCCTCCTCACCCCAAACAGCTGGAGGTCCCGTTGTCTCCTCCCCTCTGCTACTATTAAATACTTGGCCACCAGATATTTTTATCCACCCAAAATTATTCCTTACGTATTTTTATTTATTTATTTATTTATTTATTTATTTATTATTTATTTTATTATTTTTTTTTTTTTGGGGGGGGGGGGTCACGGTGGGGGGTGAGTAAGGATTCTATAACAATTCATAAGGTGATTTTTTTGTAAGATAATATAGAGCCTTATGTAAGATCGATTCACCAAAAAATACACTTCTTAGATTTTGAAATTGAAACTAGAATATTGAAATGGAAAGAAATAATTGAATTACATTGTTTCAGATATGACTCGTGGACAGGTAACACAACGGTAGAGTAACACCTGTCGGCAGCTCTCTTTAAAAAAAACATTCCTGTTACAATATATTTAAATTGAATCATTTATACAGCGTGAAGGATAATCCGCTGCAGTGGACATAGCTGGAGCATATATACCTACATATATACAAGTACACACACACACACACACATGTATACACTACACACACACATATATACACAGCTACACAATGGACAGGTGAGACAATCTATTTTATTACACCTGTGGCCGAGAGAATTAGAAAAAAATAACAATAATAATAGGAAAAAACAATAGCAGAAATAATAGCAATAATAGACCAAAACGGTAAGAGTTATGACCTAAAGGAACCATTAATAATCGTTCGCAATTACGTGATTTTAACAGATTATAAACAAATAAATCACAGCAGGAGGGAGAGGAATTATGTGATTGAATTTTATACTTGACAGTTTGGTGTTTATTGATACATATATTTACCCTGATTAGTTTAATGTCCTCTGTTGAAGGTAAAATCTTGGAAGGCATACAGTACATCTCACTTCTTAAATAACTCATCTACGTTGATATATCATACTTATTCATACTTATACTTATTCATACTTATACTTATTCATACTTATACTTATTCATACTTATACTTATTCATACTTATACTTATTCATACTTATACTTATTCATACTTATACTTATTCATACTTATACTTATTCATACTTATACTTATTCATACTTATACTTATTCATACTTATACTTAATCATACTTATACATATTCATACTTATCATACTCTTGTTTATCATCCCTGTGTGGTTACCATGACAACTACTCACTCACACTAACCCAAAATGGTTCCTCCAGACTCATCAATAAAGTTGTTTAGTGTGAGATGAAGTTTCGTTCCTTTAAGACTCATTAGCCAGAGTGAAAAATGAGTATTATGGGTGTGGTGTGAGTGTGTGAGTGTGTGTGTGTGAGTGTGTGAGTGTGTTACTGAGTGTGTGTGTGTGTATAGAGTTTGTTATTAAGTGTGTGTGTGTGTGTATAGAGTTTGTTATTAAGTGTGTGTGTGTGTGTTACTGAGTGTGTGAGTGTGTATAGAGTTTGTTATTAAGTGTGTGTGTGTGTTACTGAGTGTGTGAGTGTGTGAGTGTGTATAGAGTTTGTTATTAAGTGTGTGTGTGTTATTGAGTGTGTGTGTGCGTTACTGAGTGCGTTTCTGTTACCGAATGTGTATCAAGTTTGTTACTAAATGTGTTCGTATGCTACTGAGTGTGTGAGTGTGTACTGAGTGCGTTAGTGAGTGTGTTGCCTGGCAGTGTTTTCTTCTCGTGTAACAGTTGTGGATAATGAAGAATAAATTAAAATTCTTATTATTAATTTGTATGACTTTTGTACCTGTTTATAGTATGTATGTATGTATGTATGTATGTATGTATGTCCTGTTATTATTATTATTATTATTTCAGCGTCAATATTTTCACTTATGGACAATGATAAAACCCGCAATAACTCCCCTCCCCCTCCCCCTCCCCCCTTCCTCTCCCCCTCCCCCTCCTTCCTCTCCCTCTCCATCTCTTCCTTCTTTTCCCCTCCTCCTCCCTCTCCTCCCCTCTTTCCTTCTTTCCCTCTCTCCCTTGTATACAGTGGTTAAACGTTACAGATGTCGCAGCTGCAGTCTCTCTCTCTCTCTCTCTCTCTCTCTCTCTCTCTCTCTCTCTCTCTCTCTCTCTCTCTCTCTCTCTCTCTCTCTCTCAATAGAAACCTTTCATCCCCTATCACACTCACATACTCTCCACCAATAGGAACTCTCTGTCTCTCACTTATTATCGCCAGTTCGCCCAATTATCGGCCATTTAGTCGCTATCCCTCTTTTCATTAGCCTTGTTTATCCCCTTTTTTCCCCTCTTCTCATCCTCTCCGCCCTCCCCTCATTTTCCTCCTTTATGTCTCCCCTCCCCTTAACCCGTCACCCCTCGCTTCATCTCCCACTTTAACCTCATTTATTCTCTCTCTCTCTCTCTCTCTCTCTCTCTCTCTCTCTCTCTCTCTCTCTCTCTCATAATCCTTTCTCCCTCCCCTCCTCAACCTTGAAACCACCCCCCCCTCCCTTTTCCCCCATCCTCCTCCCTTCTCCCCCTCCTCCCCTTCCCTTCTCTCCCTCCTCCTCTCCTCCCCCCTCCCTCCCCACCAACCCCTCCCTTTTCCCCATACCCCTCCCTTCCCCCTTCCCGTTCCCCTCCCCCCCTCCCCTCCCCCCCTTCATCTCTTGGCTGGGACACATTTTGCTTACGTTATAATCCGACTTCATTACATCACAAATCAATACCCGGTCACCAGCATCCTCCAGCCTGTACCAGAATGTATCGTCGGTCCTCTTCGTCGCTGGGTCCTGTGGGTTAACGATCAGTGTGGGAGGCGAACGATCATTTGTGGCGCTAAGTGTGGTCCTACCGCCCTCGTGAACTGCTAAGTGAGAGAGAGAAAGAGAGAGAGAGAGAGAGTGTGTGTGTGTGTGTGTGTGTTGTGTTTGTTTGTGTATGTGCGCGCGCATGTGTTTGTGTGTGTGAGCTTGTTCGCTTGCGTGTCAGTTAGTGTGAGAGAGAGAGAGAGAGAGAGAGAGAGAGAGAGAGAGAGAGAGAGAGAGAGACATCATAGCAAAAAAGTTAAATAAACAGAAAAACAATTTAATAAATGTTATCGTTCTTGAATCCGCATTTTACCGATCCGTTGTAACAGGTAATCCCCCCATAGCCGGATTTATCCTTAATAATAGTAATAATCCCATTTATCAGTGTCCGGTCTTCCCAAAGCGGTTGATCAATATGTGTTATTTTCTCGACTCAATAACCGCGGTCAATAATCTTCCGTAATGGGTGATGAATATTGGTGTCCATTTCCGTTTATGGGGAGGCCAGGGCTGTAATGGGGAGGGTGGCAGGTGGTGAATGGGGTGAGTAGAGGGGGAGAATGGAAGTGCCAGATGGGAGGGAGAGAGGGAGAGGTGGTGTTGGATGGGGAGGGGAGGGAGGGAGGGAGGGAGAGGTGGTGTTGGATGGGGAGGGGAGAGAGGGAGGGAGAGGTGGTGTTGGATGGGGAGGGGAGAGAGGGAGTGGGTGAGGGTAGGAAGGAGAAGGGGGGGGGGATGATGAATGAGGAGGGTAGGAAAGAGGGAGGGAGGTGAGGTAATGGGGAGGAAGGAAGTGCTTATTTAAGGAAGGGTGGAAGGAAATGGTGGTTAAGGAAGACAAGGGTTCCAAGAAGGAAAGAGGAGGGAGGTGTGTGGCGAAGAATGGAGGGAGGGAAGGGAGGGAGGAAGGGGGGAGGAGAGGACGAAATGTGGGATAAGGGAATGAAATAGAGAGGGAAGGTAGGTAGGGAGGGGTAAGGGAGGTAAGGTAGGTAGGGAGGGGTAAGGGAGGTAAGGTAGGTAGGGAGAGGTAAGGTAGGTAGGGAGGGGTAAGGGAGGTAAGGTAGGTAGGGAGGGGTAAGGGAGGTAAGGTAGGTAGGGAGGGGTAAGGGAGGTAAGGTAGGTAGGGAGAGGTAAGGTAGGTAGGGAGGGGTAAGGGAGGTAAGGCAGGTAGGGAGGGGTAAGGGAGGTAAGGTAGGTAGGGAGGGGTAAGGGAGGTAAGGTAGGTAGGGAGGGGTAAGGGAGGTAAGGTAGGTAGGGAGGGGTAAGGGAGGTAAGGTAGGTAGGGAGGGGTAAGGGAGGTAAGGTAGGTAGGGAGGGGTAAGGGAGGTAAGGTAGGTAGGGAGGGGTATGGGAGGTAAGGCAGGTAGGGAGGGGTAAGGGAGGTAAGGTAGGTAGGGAGGGGTAAGGGAGGTAAGGTAGGTAGGGAGGGGTAAGGGAGGTAGGGTAGGTAGGGGAGGGGTTAGGGAGGTAAGGTAGGTAGGGAGGGGTAAGGGAGGTAAGGTAGATAGGGAGGGGTAAGGGAGGTAAGGCAGGTAGGGAGGGGTAAGGGAGGTAAGGTAGGTAGGGAGGGGTAAGGGAGGTAAGGTAGGTAGGGAGGGGTAAGGGAGGTAAGGTAGGTAGGGAGGGGTAAGGGAGGTAGGGTAGGTAGGGAGGGGTAAGGGAGGTAAGGTAGGTAGGGAGGGGTAAGGGAGGTAAGGTAGGTAGGGAGGGGTAAGGGAGGTAAGGTAGGTAGGGAGGGGTAAGGGAGGTAAGGCAGGTAGGGAGGGGTAAGGGAGGTAAGGCAGGTAGGGAGGGGTAAGGGAGGTAAGGTAGGTAGGGAGGGGTAAGGGAGGTAAGGTAGGTAGGGAGGGGTAAGGGAGGTAAGGTAGGTAGGGAGGGGTAAGGGAGGTAAGGCAGGTAGGGTGGGGTAAGGGAGGGAGATAAGGCAGGTAGGAGACGTAACAAGGATGCTCACCCTACCTGTACATACACCACCACCTGGTAACCTCACCTCGCCTTCACTAACAAACTCACAACACCGTCCCAAAATAATTCCTCTGGGGGGTGGGGGGTGAGAGGTGTGGAAGGAGGGGGTGAGTAGGGGGAGGAGGTGGTGTGAGAGGGGTGGGGGTGAGAGGTGTGGTAGGACGGGGTGAGTAGGGGGAGGGGGTGGTGTGAGAGGGGTGGGGGGTGAGAGGTGTGGGGGTGAGAGGTGTGGTAGGACGGGGTGAGTAGGGGGAGGGGGTGGTGTGAGAGGGGTGGGGGGTGAGAGGTGTGGGGGTGAGAGGTGTGGTAGGACGGGGTGAGTAGGGGGAGGGGGTGGTGTGAGATGGGTGAGAGGGGTGGAAGGAGGGGTGAGTAGGGGGAGGGGGTGGTGAGAGGGGTGGGGGGGAGAGGGGTGGGGGTGAGAGGTGTGGTAGGACGGGGTGAGTAGGGGGAGGGGGTGGTGTGAGATGGGTGAGAGGGGTGGAAGGAGGGGTGAGTAGGGGGAGGGGTTGGTGAGAGGGGTGGGGGGGAGAGGGGTGGGGGTGAGAGGTGTGGTAGGACGGGGTGAGTAGGGGGAGGGGGTGGTGTGAGAGGGGTGGGGGGTGAGAGGTGTGGGGGTGAGAGGTGTGGTAGGACGGGGTGAGTAGGGGGAGGGGGTGGTGTGAGAGGGGTGGGGGATGAGAGGTGTGGTAGGACGGGGTGAGTAGGGGGAGGGGGTGGTGTGAGAGGGGTGGGGGTGAGAGGGGTGGAAGGAGGGGTGAGTAGGGGGAGGGGGTGGTTGTGAGAGGGGTGGGGGTGAGAGGGGTGGGGGTGAGAGGTGTGGTAGGACGGGGTGAGTAGGGGGAGGGGGGTGGTGTTAGAGGGGTGGGGGTGAGAGGGGTGGAAGGAGGGGGTGAGTAGGGGGAGGGGGTGGTGTGAGAGGGGTGGGGGTGAGAGGGGTGGGGGTGAGAGGTGTGGTAGGACGGGGTGAGTAGGGGGAGGGGGTGGTGTGAGAGGGGTGGGGGTGAGAGGTGTGGTAGGACGGGGTGAGTAGGGGGAGGGGGTGGTGTGAGAGGGGTGGGGGTGAGAGGTGTGGTAGGACGGGGTGAGTAGGGGGAGGGGGTGGTGTGAGAGGGGTGAGGGGGGGGGGGTTAGAATGTGTGCACAAATTCCATTAAGAAATTCATGGAGCTGCCGACGCCTTTTGCAGAATTTTTAATAAGGAATCTCTTTAATTTGTGGTTTCGTTAACACTCCCGCCATTTTTCTTCCCATGATTTCAAGGTAAATTTTCGCCACTGGATATAAATATTATTTTTTTTTTACATTCTAGGAAGACGGTAAGACGGGCGTGACACCTGGGGTAATTAACGGTAAAATATGTACTTTAATTAATAGTTTATTTTTTTATGATGTGTTTGGTGTTTTATCTTTAATGATGATGTGATAAAAGTTACTCCTGTTCCTTCTGTTCGGGAGAGGACGAGGTGTGTGGTGTGGTGTAGTGTGGTGTAGTGTAGTGTGGTGTGGTGTAGTGTGGTGTGGTGTGGTGTAGTGTGGTGTAGTGTGGTGTGGTGGTGTGGTGTGCTGTTGTGTGGTGTAGTGTGGTGTAGTGTGGTGTGGTGTGGTGTGGTGTAGTGTGGTGTAGTGTGGTGTGGTGTGGCGGTGTATAGTTTATTGTGCACCTCATACTTCATCCTGTGAGCTGTAGCACCCAACCCAACCCAAGTAGCGTTAGGGTGCTCAATCTTCAGGTGACC
Source organism: Homarus gammarus (assembly GCA_958450375.1). NCBI lineage: Eukaryota > Metazoa > Arthropoda > Malacostraca > Decapoda > Nephropidae > Homarus > Homarus gammarus. Next base: position 33,972 of record CAUDMG010002818.1, on the reverse strand, counting down.
CAGGAGGGGATGAAGCCACCTAGGTAGTGTTGGCATCACAAGTGTTGAGTTTAGACTCTTGTTAATATTTACTTACTTTGCGGATTCTCATGACCGTAGTGAGGTGGACGACAGGTGAGGAACAGGTAGGTACACACGCACACGGATCATTGTGTACTGGGAGTCAAGGTTGTGGGGTTTGGGTGGGTGGGGTTGTGGGGAAGGGGGGTGGGTGTGGGTGTGTGGGGGGGGAGGGGGTTGTTACGTTTTGATTCCAAGAAGCATAAGACGTAGTTTGTTCTGCTGGGAAGTGAGACTCTCCCGTTATGTGTGTGTCAGACGCACCACAAGAAGAATTAAACAAGAGGCAACGAGAGACAGTAATAAAGCCACCGCCATAACAGCTTCAGGTGTGGACTACAGGTGTATTACAATTAGTCTCACCAAGTTAAATGATACGCTATGTTATTCTTGTGATACAGGTACAGTATTTATCAAATACTGTACCTGTAAGAGAACTACAGCAGGGGAGGTTCAGTCATGTCAGTACAGGTGTATTGTTGTTGGTGTTGTCGTTGGTGTTGTAGTTGGTGTTGTTGTTGGTGTTGCTGTTGGTGTTGGTGTTGGTGTTGTTGTTGGTGTTGTTGTTGTTGTTGGTGTTGATGTTTTTGGGTGGGGAAAAGGGGGTTAGGTTAGGTTAGGTTAGGTTAAGTTAGGTTAGGTTAGAGACTGAGTAGCTTCATAGGTCTGGACACCTTCTGTGGCTTGTTTCATTGCTCACAGGAGGAGTTACGACACCTTTAAAACACCGAGTTAATTATTTACCGTTTTCTCACCTGTCACTGCTAAAATTCCATCACGCATTAAGACAAAGAGAATGTCTGTCTGTCTGTCAGTCAGTCGTGTGTTGTTTCTTGTACCAGGTATGAAAGGTCGTAGGCAGGTAAGGTGGGCAGGCAGGCAGGTAGGTAGGTAAGTAGACAAGCAGGCAAGTAGGTAAGCAGGTAGGTAGGCAGGCAGGCTCGTCCTTGGTGACAGTATACACACACCGTTTGCCTCTAGTTATACCTGCGGCTACCTGTCCATTGTACCAACACCTCCTCCTCCCTCACACGTATCACAACCAAGTACCCGCAGGTGTAAATATTCTGACCACACACACACACACACACACACACACACACACGCACACACACACAGATGAACGGAAACCACTCGCTTCATCGCATTCACAAAATATGATAAACAAACGAAAAAACAATATAATGTGTACACTTTGTCTCGTCTCCTCGGTAGCAGATGAGAGATAACTGAATTAATAAACACAACACTATGAATCAGGTGTCATATACAGGCATTCATACATCATGATCAATGTTTAGCGTGACCTTAGACGCACCTGGGGAACGAGAGAGAGAGCGAGAGAGAGAGAGAGAGAGAGAGAGAGAGAGAGAGAGAGAGAGAGACTTAAACATCCACCTCCTCGTTTAAGTATCATAAAAGTGAGTCTTACTAAAATATACAACCCAGTTTCTACCTTCGATCGATAAGATGATCCGCATAGACTCTGAAAGGTCACTTGAGCCTTGACCTTGCTGATGGAAAAGGTCAAGTTACCTTTACAGTATACATCATCCGCCTGACCCTCTCAAGTTGCCTTCTTCCAGCGTTTAGGGAGAGGACAGGTATGCTTCGTTAGGTACAAGGTTTACGTTTCAGCTGGCGTAGACCTGCCAAGCTAAACTTCATCTTAGACCTGTCAAGGTAAACTGCTTTTTAGATCTGTCAAGCTAAACCTCTTCTTAGACCTGTCAAGCTAAACCTCTTCTTAGACCTGTCAAGCTAAACCTCTTCTTCGACCTGTCAAGCTAAACTTCCTCTTAGACCTGTCAAGCTAAACCTCTTCCTAGACCTGTCAAGCTAAACCTCCTCTTAGACCTGTCAAGCTATATCTCTTCTTAGACCTGTCAAGCTAAACCAACACATACGAATAACAGATGAAGCCAAATTTTGTTATTCACTTTTCTAATCCACAAAAGACACAGGTTGATGGATAAATATTGGGACGAGATGGATAAGTAAAGGGGACGAGATGGATAATGTTTAGCTTTATAAGATCACAGAGGGGGAGGAAGCTCTTATTGTCAGCTATCAGTCAAGACGTCAAAGCTGACTTGACTTGAGTTCCTCTGATTTTTAGGAGTAAATGTGTGTGTGTGTGGGTGTGTGTGTGTGTTGTAAACGGTAGCTAATTTTTTCTTCCTCATCACCCACCTTCCCCCTTCCATCACCCACCTCCTCCTCCTCCTCTTCCTCCCATCATCCACCTCCCCCTACCCCACCACCACTCCATCCTACGCCTTCCACAGTCCCCCCCCCTCTCTCCTCACGCTCTTTACCTACCATTTTCGCTTACCCTCACTTTCATCCTTATCCTGCCCCCCACACCCCTTATTACCCTTATACCTCTTACCATTTACACGCCCCCCTTCCCCTTATCTCCACATGCATCCTTATTCCCCCACTCCCTTACCCCCACGCCCTCTTACACCCCCAATCATCGCCCCTTACCCCCACGCCCCCTTACGCCCACGCCCCCTTACGCCCACGCCCCCTTACCACCACGCCCCTTTACCACCCACGCCCCCTTTCCCCCACGCCTCCTTAGCCCCACGCCCCCTTACCCCCACGCCCTCTTACCCCCACACCCCTTACTCCCACGCCCCCATACCCCCCACGCCCCCTTTCCCCCACGCCTCCTTACTCCCACGCCCCCATAACCCCACGCCTCCTTACCCCCACGCCCCCTTACCACCCACGCCCCCTTACCCCCATGCCTTCTTACCCTCACGCCCCCTTACCCCCACGTCCCTTTACCACCACGTCCTATACCCCCACGCCCCCTTACCACCCACGCCCCCATACCCCCACGCCCCCTTACCCCCACGCCCCCTTACCCCACGCCTACTTACCCCCACGCCCCCTTACCCCCACGCCCTCTTACCCCTACGCCCCTTATCCCCACGCCCCCTTATCCCCACGCCCCCTTATCCCCACGCCCCCTTACCCGCACGCCCCATTACCACCCACGCCCCCTTACCCCCATGCCTTCTTACTCTCACGCCCCCTTACCCCCACGTCCCTTTACCGCCACGTCCTATACCCCCACGCCCCCTTACCATCCATGCCCCCTTACCCCCACGCACCCTTACCCCCACGCCCCCTTATCCCTACGCCCCCTTACCCCCACGCCCCCTTACCTCCACGCCCTCTTACCCCCACGCCCCCTTACCCCGACGCTCCCTTACCCCCACGCCCCCTTACCCCCATGCCCCCTTACCCCGACGCCCCCTTACCCCCACGCCCCCTTACCCCCACGCCTACTTACCCCCACACCCCCTTACCCCCACGCCCTTTTACCCCCACGCCCCCTTACCCCCACGCCCCTTACCCCCACGCCCCCTTACCCCCACGCCCCCTTATCCCTACGCCCCCTTAGCCCCACGCCTACTTACCCCCGCGCCCCCTTCCCCCCACCCCCCCTTACCCCCACGCCCCCTTACCCCCAGGCCCCCTTACCCCCACGCCCCCTTACCCCCACGCCCCCTTACCCCCCCGCCCCCTTACCCCCACGCCCTTTAACCCCCACGCCCCCTTACCCCAACGCCCCCTTACACCCCTACATCCCCTATACGCCTCAGTAATAGCTTCGACCACGCACAAGGTTCTCTACGCCACGCCACGCCACACCACGCCTCGCCACGCCAGCCATTATCAACACACCCCCATCATTACCCGCGAGCCAGTAAACACCGCGATGTTAGGGTTAAGTCCATGTAAACACTATAAAGTCCAAATTAAACATTGTTAAGTCCAGATGAACATTATCAAACTAGCACATATTAACATAGACAAAAATGTTTATATAACGCGACTTAAACTTCACATAAATATCGGAGCGTAGTTTATATACCTTGATAAACATGGCGCTAAATCATCAACATTATTTATAAACATTGTGTGACATGACCTTGAATGCCCGTATTAAAACAGTAGGTTAGGTTAGGTTAGGCTAGGTCAGCTTAGGTCACTCCATCATCTTCATCCTCCACCTCTCATTCCATTCTTCCTCCATCCTCTCTCATTCCTTCTTCTTCCTCCTCCTCTCAAATTCTCCCTCCACTTCCCCTCCCCCGTTACTTCCTCATTTCACCACTTTCTTCTTCTCTTCCTCCTCCTCTCCTCACCTCTCACCCTCTCCTCTCATGACCCCTCACTGCCCTCTGCTGTCGTCGGTTTTTTTCTGGTCGTGTGTGATGACCACCACATTGTCCTGCTGTGTGTGTGTGTGTGTGTGTGTGCCTCCTCCCCTGTATGTGTAACACTAGAGAGAGAGAGAGAGAGAGAGAGAGAGAGAGAGAGAGAGAGAGAGAGAGAGAGAGTTTATCCTACTACTAATACTGTTTCTGCTAGTACTACTACTACTACTATTTGTACTAAATACTTTTTTTTTCAACGTGGCCTCCATCCTCCCCTAATAGCCACACCTTCGCCGCCATTTTATTACCTTAATATTAAATATCCTAATACATAAGTAGCTATCCTAGCTGTGTTGAGTTAGTTGAGCCGCAGATCTATGCGGCATTCAGTGACTGTAGCCTCATAGTCAATATCTGCAGCTGTTGTCGGCATTGGGGCAGAAGCTCTCGTTCCCCTGAGGCAGAGCAACGCCGACCGAAGGAGAGAGAAAGACAGTCGACATCTCATCCAGGCTGTAACATAACTTCTGGGCTGCTGCTTCTGTTCGGAAATCACCTCCGCGAGTCTGGCGTAGAAACATCTTGCACTTGGTCCCATCCCACCAGAGGTTGTGAACACTAGAGGAGTGAAGCTGCCTTGATCAACGTTTTGAATTCTCTCCCCATATGCCCTTATCTTGTCGTTCTCTTTCCTCCTGTGTACAGCATCGAGAGCTAGGTTACGGTGACATGCGGCCATGGGATCAAAAATCCTGATGTCGAAGAAAGCTCGCTGTCCCCGCGTCCAGAATCCTCGAGCACTGACGTCAACACGGTCATCGTTAGATGTGTTTGAAATCCTGTGTTGGAAGATCTCACCGTCCAATAGAAGGAGGGTCGGTTCTACCATGACATCCCGGCAGATTTCCTTCAGCATATTTGCTGTGAGATCCCTTACTTCGTCATGCCTCATGCATATGAAGCCCACCTTTCTTGCACACCATGGCATGATCGACGGCATAGGAAGAGCCACACACGCATTGAGGGGGCAAACCTTCTACTGGCCAACCGTACCTTAGAGCATTGGCATCTGTAAATTCTTGTTTATTGAGACTGAAACCATTTGCCCTTATCGGTAACGTAGTTAACCAGTTCGAGGCGCCCACCTCCTGCGCTATAGCTACCTGGTTCACAAATAGGGTGGTGGACGAGTGGAACAAGCTTAGCAACTTTGTAGTAAGTGCGGGAACTCTGGAAAGTTTCAAAAGGAGGCTAGATAGGTTCATGGATGATAGAGAGTGGTAGTAACTCTCGACAGGAGCTGCCGTGCACAGGCCAACCGGCCTATTGCAGACTCCTTATTTTCTTATGTTCTTTATGTACTACTCCTATTAATACTACTAATAGTGTCTACCACTTTAGTATATCATATTGCCATATTAAACCAGTTTGTTTACTCTCATAATCTGATCATAAATTACAAATATTAATCTTGTTTCTGTAAATTAATTTATGATCTAAAAACAATATTAAAGTAATTAATAAGACGCAAGGCTGGTTAGGTCAGGTCAGGTCAGGTCAGGTCAAGTCAGGCCAGGCCAGGTTTGGTTAGGTTAGGTTAGGTTAGGTTAGGTTGATGATTATTAATTTAATTTTCTTTTGTCTTTTTAGGTAAGTGAATTAACAGCTCATCGAGGGACCGTCACTCACACTCCACCTTGAGGTACGTCACTCACGTTGTTACTGGTCGTTGTGTTGAGCGGTAGCTCGTTTCGTGTGTCTCAAATGAACGTCTAAGTGAACGTAACTTCCCCCCCCCCCCCATCACCGTCTTAGAGAACGTCGGAGCCCTTCCCTTACGCAGTGGACATAACACACCGTAGTGACGTTCATACGGACATCAGACACCCCCCCCCCCCCCCCCATACACACACCTTAAGTGGAAGCCTTCGTGCACATTACCTGAACGTCGGAAACACCCCCCCCCCCCCCCCCCGTGGACAGAATACGAATTAGGCTCCCCTTCCCTTTCCTTCTCCTCCCTTACACCGTCCCAGGGGATGTGTGAGAGTGTGTCCATCCAAGTAGTCCTCCCTGATAGCCGTATAATTAGCCCACACAGGTAATACTCCCAGGTAACCGCACCAACAGTCGTCCACTAAAAGCAAAGTCATTTACCCAGGTAAGACGGTCCCTGCCCTGTGACCCCTCCCCAGGTAGTGAATATTTTAGGAAAGGTGACGCCTCCATAGTCAACTTTTACTGTTATATGTGTGTTTATAGAGACAGGGCCGTATATCTATATAATGTGTGTGTCATTGAGAAAGGTTCGGAGGTTCAGTTTTCACCTTTGATTACTGGTGTGAGGACTCACCTGGCTACCTTACCTCGCCGTCTTCTGCGCTCTTTCTATGAGTCCTCGTTGTGTAGCAGTTAAGGTAGAAGACCAGGCGGGGGAAGTATTGGTGAGGTTAGGAAGTATGATGCAGGAACTCTAAGGAACCTGAGACGAGAGAGGAGGTGGAGACGATAGCTGGAAGATTTGACGGTTGTACTTTCCAGTTCAATTTGTCACACCTATAGTGGCGCCGAGAAGCTTAGTGGTGTCCACAACCTGGAGTGTGATGTAGGGAGGTGGGACGTGGTCAGAGGAGAGGTTGCTGTGCATAACCTTGGTTTAGGTATGGTTGATGGTGACCCAATTTTGGAGACTGTTCAGTATATTCTGGAGGCCGAGGTGTTCACACTGATGCCAATGGTGAAGTCTTCAACATATTCCCAGCGAGCGGGAGTAACGTATCTTTTAGAGAGGATGAGGAAGCAATGCTGTCCCATCCTAGCGCCTTGGGGGACGCCGTAGGTGACTAGCTAAAAGATGGAGACGTGAGCCGTAAGGAAGTGTATAATCCTTGGTATGAGACTTCTCACCCAAAGTCAGTCAGTGGCTTTGCTGATCATTAGATTGTGACTCAACAAGTCGAACGCATTGGTGAAGTCTATGAAGGAGAGTGACAGAGGTCCGTTTCTCTAGGTTGTGGCAGATGATGGTGAAAAAGCTGGGTGGTGGAGGATCGATGACGCCTGTAATGTCGACATAAACCCTGGATACACTTACAAAGCCCTCACAGGTTGAACTGGGTATTGGGGTAATGGCGATGGAGCATAACTCGATAAAGATTGTGGGCTCGTTGACTTGGGCACTGGTGAAACATATCAAGTCTTTTGGTTAGCTGGGCATCTTACTTGTGTGAGAGAAGCATTGATGATGAAGCAGAGGTGTTTGGCATGTCCGGTGAGAACTTCGTGTGTGCGTGTGTGTACTCTCTCACATACGCACAAAACTACCTGGACGGTCACTACGAACACAGGTAGGTAGGTACCTCTAGGGGTCGCCTCAGGTTCTGTGTACCCGTGGTCAGGAGGCCCTCACCAGGTAGCAGCTCACAGTGTTGGTGCTTCCCGCTGGCTGACACAAGACATTAGTTTATGTTGACCCTCCCACGTCAGTGTGAGGGGGAGGGGGGGGGGGTGTGAAAGATGAGAGGAGGTTGATCTTAGCTACCTGTCTCGAGCACACACACACACACAGACGCATCACCTCCAAGATGAGGGACAAGAAGTGAAGTGATGTCTTTGTTTACAAATCTGTCAATCACTTGCTTGACAATAATTATTTCCAGTTCCAAAATAACCAGAGATACAACTTAAGGCACCCAGAGCTACTAAGATCACCCCCCATGCGCTCCTCTCAGTCCCAGACCTCCATAAAATATCACGGTGTGAAGGTGTGGAACAACTTACCCCCACACATCCGAGCAAAGACTACGCTCCCTTCCTTAAATCATCTCTTAAAAAATATCTATTGTCGAAGTATTAATATTTCTTGTAACACTTACTATATTTACAGTACCTGCTTTTATTGTACCATCAAAACCGTTTACCATTGTAATAAACATAATTGCCAACTAGACATAATCCTGACAGCTCTGTCCTCTTGTTCAACCTTATTACTGTACAGCCCAGGTTGTACTGATCCCCCATTATACTTATGTTTTTCAATTCCACTGTAATTTATGTATATATATAAAAACTAATAATTAAAAAAAATATTGAAGTGATAATCATGGTAACATAATGAGATGTTCTTATTACCACCATGCTATTGTACTATTCCAGATGATAATAAATGTTTACATAATACTTCCTTGAGATAAATGTATAGTATATATCAGGTGCTCAGGTTCTCAACTGGCTCAGCCATGTTAATATCGTTATCATTATCCACTCTGTATCTGTGTTTTTAACGCTAAATAAACTGTTTCAATTCAGCAAGAACTGCAGTAACGTTAGACTGTGAGTGTCCTTCACCCCTCAACAGGTCACTCAAGGTCTGGAGGCGAGGTCATGAACATAAGAACATAAGAAAATAAGGAGTCTGCAATAGGCCGGTTGGCCTGTGCAGTGTGCATGGCAGCTCCTGTCGAGAGTTACTACCACTCTCTATCATCCATGAATCTATATAGCCTTCTTTTGAAACTTTCCAGAGTTCCAGCACTTACTACAAAGTTGCTAAGCTTGTTCCATTCGTCCACCACCCTATTTGTGAACCAGTTCCTTCCTATCTCCCTCCTAAACCTAAACTTATCCAACTTGAATCCGTTGCTCCGAGTCCTATCCTGCTCGGATATTATAAGAACTTTATCTATATCCCCTTTATTGATTCCTTTCACCCACTTAAATACTTCTATCATATCTCCCCGCACTCTTCGTCTTTCTAGGGAATGCAAGTTAAGTTTCTTTAACCGATCCTGATATGGAAGGTTTCTAAGTCCCGGAATCATTTTTGTCATTCTTCGCTGCACCGACTCTAGTGAATTTATATCCATTCTATAATAGGGGCACCAGAACTGAACCGCATAATCGAGGTGTGGCCTGACTAGCGCAAGATATAGTTGCAATAAGACCTCTGCACTCTTGTTACTTACACTTCTAGATATAAAACCCAATACTCTGTTTGCCTTATTTCGAACATTAACGCACTGTTTTCTAGGCCGTAGGTCCGGGCTTACAAGTACCCCTAGGTCTCTTTCACAAGTCAACTTCTCTAGGTTGATGTTGTTAAGGCTGTATACATTGACAGTATTTGTTCTTCCAATATTAAGTACGCTGCACTTGCTGGTGTTGAATTTCATTTGCCATTTTTCAGACCACCCCTGCAGTTTATTTAGATCCTCCTGTAATGCATTTGCATCCTGCCCTGAATTAATTTGCCGCCCTATTTTGGTGTCATCCGCAAACTTACTTATGTCACTGCTGATCCCAGTATCTAGATCGTTTATGTAGATTATGAACAAGAGTGGGCCTAGTACTGACCCCTGAGGAACCCCACTGGTTACACGGCCCCACTCAGATTTAACACCATCTACGCTGACCCTCTGTGTTCTATCGGTGAGCCATGATTTTATCCAATTTAAAACTTTCCCCTCAAATTTAAAACTTTCCCCTCATGACGTCATATCACCAGGTCATGACGTCATATCACCAGGTCATGACGTCTTATCACCAGCTTACCGAACTGGTGTGATATACTTACACAGGAGTGGGGGGGGGGGGGGGGGGGTAACGGGACCATTTTATACTTATGTAAAAGTCCGTCATTATTACCATACACCATACGTGCCACATCATACACAACAAGCGTCATACATAACACATAAACGACTTAATACACAACCAACACATGTATAAAAATATATACAATGGACGTTCTGTACACACATTGTTTATACTGTGTGTGTGTGTGTGTGTGTGTGTGTGTGTGTGTGTGTGTGTGTGTGTGTGTGTGTGTTTGTCGTTCATTACTATATCATGTTTCCTCGTTAGTGTCTTTTCCCCCTTCCTGTATCCCCCTCTCCCCACCACTCCCCCCTCCCTCTCCTCTCCCCCTCCACTTCATCCACTCCTTCCCCTTCCTCTCCACTCCCCCTCTCCCCCCCCCCCCAAAAAAAAAAATCAAATAATCTCTTTAAAAAAATAACTAAAAATAATAATAGTCTTTCCACCCAAAAAATAGCAAAAACAATATATATATAACTTTTCCCCCAAAAATAACCAAAAATAATGTCTCTCCGAAATAGGAAAAACAAAAACAATAGGCCTTCCCCCAATATAGCAAAAAAAAAAAAAGTCTATCCCAATATCTCCAAAATAGCAGAAAAACAATATATCTCCCCGCCATATCGCCCGGGACAACGAACACAAGTGGATGACCATCTCCCAAACGCTCACTGGATCTAGTGGACAAATACCTGTTCACACACACACACACACACACACACACACACACACACACACAATTAACAGTCACAACTCGACATCATTACCTTTATGGCTCATTAAAATATGATCATTGAACCATTATTAATCAGAGGTGTGGTGGCTGGTGGAGGGGGGGGTGGGGGGAAGGAGAGGTAGAGGCAGGGGGAGATGTAGAGGCAGTGAGGGAGGAGGGGTGATGGAGGGAATGGGGTGGAAAGAGTGGGAGGGATGGAAGTGCTGGAGGGATGAAAGATAAGGGAGGGAGAGGAGTGGGTAGGAGAGAATGATAGAAAGAGAGAGAGTATAGTGAAGAAATAGTGCTATATGTGGGTGTTTGTGTGTGTGTGGGAGGAGGTATTCGCCACGTTCTACCTACTATAGTACCAATCCCACCCCACCCACACACACCACCACTCCACCCACACACCACTCACCTCTTCCGCGTTACAGGCCGACAACACCAGGCGGGAATTAGAAAGGGTAAATAATTACGAAAATCAGTGGAAAATCCAAACCAGTCTCCCGAAATTCACAGTGATACCCTTATGCAGAAGGAAAACCCATCCATTAGTAACCAATAATGCCCAGAGAGAATACAAAAGCAGAGGCACCCTCCTGGGCCTGCATATATCCACGACAGGTTACTCCCATCATGTCTACACCAGGAAGGAAAAGGCAAGAAGAGAGCTGAGAAAACTATACCGCTTTAAAGCGCTTCCTGAGAAAATAAAACTCCGCCTGGTGACACCATTTATCACACCGATATTAACTTACCCAGCAATACCTCTTCACACTATGAGCACCACTCAAAAACGTATAAAAATTACAGGTGGTCCAAATTGAAGCCCTAAGATTCGTCACAGGTGAAAGATACCCCTTTACCAGAATCACAGTCAAGATACATAGAGACCTGAGAATAAAACCCATCAACCAGCAGCTACACACCCTGGCCAGCAGAGTCTGGCAAAAGATCAGAGCAAGAACTCCTTCAAAGACTCCCACCAGATAACGACAACAACCATACATGGTTCCTGAAAAAGTTACCAAATCTCAAAAGATCCATTACCAACCCCTATCTATACAGCCAGGCAATAGACAACCTCCCTAGACCAGCATCCGCCAGTAGGATCGGCGGAATATGAAATAAGTCCCTCAAAACACCCATATGGGATAAGGTAGGCTGTCTAGTGCCCGAGTCGACAGGCAATAAATAACCCATGACACTTCCCTAACACCATTAGCTTAGCTAGGTTGTCAGCCCGCCCTCTCTTACCTCCTCCTAAATTTCTTAAATTTCCGAACTATAACTTCCTTCCCCCACCTCTAATCTTCTTTCACCCCTCCTGTCCCAAAAAGAAAAAGAGAACCTCTTCCACCTACTCCCCCCACACACAAGTCCCCCCCCCCCCCCCACACACACACACACACCCACCCCCCCCCCCCCACACACACACACCACCCCCCCCCCACCCTCCCCACACAATTGGTCTAGGCCACAAAAAACGCGCCAACAGAGCAGAAAGAAGCCTTATGGTGACTGGCTGGGTATTGTTAGTGGTTGATAGGTCAGGTGGGCCTTATTTTCCTCGTCATTATCAACTCTTTCCAAACAACTGAACAAAACTAATCAATCGTAGCGCCATTTTGAACCTTCCTGAGGACGGCGGGAGGGCGTGTCGACAGTACCAGGGGGGATGGTGTTGGTGATGGTGGGGGTGTTGGTGGTGATGATGGTGGGGTTGGTGATGGTGATGCTGGGGTTTTGTTGGTGATGATAGTGAGTAGTGTTGGTGATGATGATGGTGGGAGGTGTTGGTGATGATGGGAGGCTTTGTGTGTGTGTGTGTGTGTGTGTGTTTGTGTGTGTGTGTGTGTGTGTACATTACAGTATCTCCTCCACACATGTCCGGGTGGTCGTTGTGTTGTGATGTGGCAACACTGACCACCACAGCGGCTGCCTCCCCCTCCCCAGCACAAGTCATGCCCTCCTGCAGGTGTCCAGATGTAGGGCACGTGGACAGCCCTGAAATCACTCCAGCCTTTGGTTAATATTCTCACCTTCGAGCTACCTGTAGATTACACACCCCAGTTTAATTCACCTGAAGATTAACCACCCTAATGCTACTTGGAGGGGTTAGGTTAGGGTAGGTTAGATTAGGTTTGGGTACGATTAAGTTAGGTTAGATAAGGCTGAGTACAGATAAGTCACATTATCTCTCTCTCTCTCTCTCTCTCTCTCTCTCTCTCTCCACCTTACCGACCACAAAACACTAAAGAGAGTTAATAAAACACAACAAACATCGTCTGTGTGTGTGTGTGTGTTTCTGTTTTCGTGTTCGTCTTCTCTCGATGCTTCCTCCTTCGGGCTTTTTCTTTGGGGGAGGGGGGGAGGGGGGGGGCTGACGAAGGGGTCCACCAGATTGATTAAAATTCCCCTCACAATTCTTGTCTACCAATCTCCCCTCTCTGCTATCCTTCGCTATCCTGTCCCCTCACGTTCTGTCTTCTTCTTCTTCTTCTTCTTCTTCTTCTTCTTCTTCTTTTGCTACTGTATATTCCTCACCTCTCACTCTCAACACTGCTCCCTTCTCTTCCTCTCTTCCTCCTCTCGCTATATTCCTCCGTTCTTACTCTATTCTGCTCCCCTTCCTCACACCCTTCTTTTATCCCTCTCCTCTCTCTCTTGTCTCCTCCTCTCTCTCCTGTCTCCTCCTCTCTCCTCCTCCTCTCACCTCCCTCACCTCTCTCTCCTCTCTCTCCTCCTCCTCTCTCCTCCTCCTCCTCTCACCTCTCTCTCTCTCCTCCTCCTCCTCTCTCCTTATCCTCCTCCTCTCCCCTCCTCCTCTTCTCTCACCTCTCTCTCCTCCCTCCTCCTCCTCCTGTCTCACCTCTCTCTCCTCCCTCTTCCTCCTCCTCTCTCACCTCTCTCTCCTCCCTCCTCCTCCTCCTCTCTCACCTCTCTCTCCTCCCTCCTCCTCCTCCTCTCTCACCTCTCTCTCCTCCCTCCTCCTCCTCTCTCTCCTCCTCTCTCCTCCCTCCTCCTCCTCCTCTCTCCTCCTCCTCCTCTCTCACCTCTCTCTCCTCCTCTCTCTCCTCCCTCCTCCTCCTCCTCTCTCCTCCTCCTCCTCCTCTCTCACCTCTCTCTCCTCCCTCCTCCTCCTCTCTCTCCTCCTCTCTCCTCCCTCCTCCTCCTCCTCTCTCCTCCTCCTCCTCTCTCACCTCTCTCTCCTCCTCTCACCTCTCCCTCCTCCTCCTCCTCACTCAAGCGTCTGTCGTTGTGTTTATGAAGGTCTCTTGGGTGTTGCTACATGATGCTTAGGTGTTGTAATGTGCTTATTGTCTTCCTCCTCCTGCTCTCACTCTTCTTCCTCCTCCTGCTCTCACTCTTCTTCCTCTTCCTGCTCTCACTCTTCTTCCTCCTCCTGCTCTCACTCTTCTTCCTCTTCCTGCTCTCACTCTTCTTCCTCCTCCTGCTCTCACTCTTCTTCCTCTTCCTGCTCTCACTCTTCTTCCTCTTCCTGCTCTCACTCTTCTTTCTCTTCCTGCTCTCACTCTTCTTCCTCCTCCTGCTCTCACTCTTCTTCCTCTTCCTGCTCTCACTCTTCTTTCTCCTCCTGCTCTCACTCTTCTTCCTCTTCCTGCTCTCACTCTTCTTCCTCTTCCTGCTCTCACTCTTCTTCCTCCTCCTGCTCTCACTCTTCTTCCTCCTCCTGCTCTCACTCTTCTTCCTCCTCCTGCTCTCACTCTTCTTCCTCTTCCTACTCTCACTCTTCTTCCTCCTCCTGCTCTCACTCTTCTTCCTCCTCCTGCTCTCACTCTTCTTCCTCCTCCTGCTCTCACTCTTCTTCCTCTTCCTACTCTCACTCTTCTTCCTCCTCCTGCTCTCACTCTTCTTCCTCCTCCTGCTCTCACTCTTCTTCCTCCTCCTGCTCTCACTCTTCTTCCTCTTCCTGCTCTCACTCTTCTTCCTCCTCCTGCTCTCACTCTTCTTCCTCTTCCTGCTCTCACTCTTCTTCCTCCTCCTGCTCTCACTCTTCTTCCTCCTCCTGCTCTCACTCTTCTTCCTCCTCCTGCTCTCACTCTTCTTCCTCTTCCTGCTCTCACTCTTCTTCCTCCTCCTGCTCTCACTCTTCTTCCTCTTCCTGCTCTCACTCTTCTTCCTCTTCCTGCTCTCACTCTTCTTCCTCTTCCTGCTCTCACTCTTCTTCCTCCTCCTGCTCTCACTCTTCTTTCTCTTCCTGCTCTCACTCTTCTTCCTCCTCCTGCTCTCACTCTTTTTCCTCCTCCTCCTCCTCCTCATCTTCCTCCTCCTCCTCCTCTTCCTCCTCCTTCTGCTCTCACTCTTTTTCCTCCTCCTCCTCCTCTTCCTCCTACTCCTGCTCTCACTCTTTTTCCTCCTCCTCCTCTCACTCTTCTTCCTCCTCCTGCTCTCACTCTTCTTGCTACTGCTCCTCCTCTTCCTGCTCTTCTTCCTCTTCCTACTCCTCATCTTTCTCTTTCTGCTCGTCTTTCAGCTCCTCCTCCTCCTCCTCCTCCTCTGGTAGTGATGGTGATGATGTCTGTAAACTGACCTATATACGATGATGATGATGATAATTACGATGGTGTAGGATAGTGATAGTGATGGTGTCGGATGGTGATGATGTAGGATAGTGATGGTATAGGATGGTGATGGTGATAGTGATAGTGATGGTATAGGATGGTGATGGTGATAGTGATAGTGATGGTATAGGATGGTGATGGTGTAGGATAGTGATAGTGATGGTGTCGGATGGTGATGATGTAGGATAGTGATGGTATAGGATGGTGATGGTGATCGTGATAGTGATGGTATAGGATGGTGATGGTGTAGGATGGTGATGGTGTAGGATAGTGATGGTATAGGATGGTGATGGTGTAGGATGGTGATGGTGTAGGATGGTGATGGTGATGGTGATAGTGATGGTGTCGGATGGTGATGGTGATAGTGATAGTGATGGTGTCGGATGGTGATGGTGATAGTGATAGTGATGGTGTCGGATGGTGATGGTGTAGGATGGTGATGGTGATGACAGTGGGCCAGGGTTGTGGGAGTTACAGGCTGGGGATAATGAAAGGGTCAACTTCCGCTCTATCTTTGGGGAACCTGGATGTGGGCCAGGCGAGGAGGAGGAGGAGGAGGAGGAGGAAAGAGTGGTGCAGGAGAGGTGAAGGAAACGAAGAAAGGGTGTTGAAGAAGAAGGAAGGAGAGGTGTAGGAGGAGAAGGAGGAAGGAGTGATGGAGGAGTTAGAGGAAGGAATTTTAGAGGGAGAGGAAGAAGGGGTGTTGGAGGAAGAGGTAGGAGTGTTGGAGGAGGAGGAAGAGGTGGTGTTGGAGGGTGAGGTTAAAGTATTGGAGGAAAAGGCAGGAATGTTGGTGGAAAGGTGTTGGAGCCAGGAGGAGGATTAAGAAATGCTGGTGGATAGAAGGAGGAATGTTGGAGGAGGAGGAGGAGGGAGGAAAGTTGGATGAGTGGGTGTAAAAGGGGGAGGGGTTGTGTCAGTTGGTGATGGTGGCATGTCAGCTGGTGATGGTGGCATGTCAGCTGGTGATGGTGATGGGGGCATGTCAGCTGGTGATGGTGATGGGGGCATGTCAGCTGGTGATGGTGATGGGGCATGTCAGCTGGTGATGGTGATGGGGGCATGTCAGCTGGTGATGGTGATGGGGGCATGTCAGCTGGTGATGGTGATGGGGGCATGTCAGCTGGTGATGGTGATGGAGGCATGTCAGCTGGTGATGGTGATGGGGGCATGTCAGCTGGTGATGGTGATGGAGGCATATCAGCTGGTGATGGTGATGGGGGGCATGTCAGCTGGTGATGGTGATGGGGGCATGTCAGCTGGTGATGTGGGCATGTCAGCTGGTGATGGTGATGGGGACATGTCAGCTGGTGATGTGGGCATGTCAGCTGGTGATGGTGACGGAGGTATGTCAGCAAGTGATGGTGATGGAGCATGTCAGCTGATGGTGGTGATGTGGGCATGGCAGCTGATGATGGTGGGTGGGGAGGGAGGATGTCAGGCACCTCCTGACGCGGCACAGCTGTTGTGAGAAGCCTCCAGCTGACTCGAGTACTCAGCTGTACGCATCGACACTTTCATTCATCAACATCACTTTTTATACATCACGTGAAGGCGAGCCAATGAGTAGTCTGTCTGTCTGTCTGTCTGTCTGTCTGTCTGTCCAATACGCCCTGAAGGCATTTTGTTTCATGGGGGAGGGGGGTAATTTAGGGTTAAGGGAGGAAAGAAGTGAATGACCGTGAAAAGTACAAAATGATAATCTCTCTCTCTCTCTCTCTCTCTCTCTCTCTCTCTCTCTCTCTCTCTCTCTCTCTCTCTCCGTCTGTCACCTGCCCCTTAGGACGTAGTACCATCTGGCGGTCACCAACACCATGCACCAGCTGTGTACCCTCGCAGTACACGACGACCAGCACCATCTGTACTGTCTCTGTCTCACCTCCTAATCAGTCATTCAGATTCAGTCACCCAGTCAGTCGACCAGTCGCCCAGTCAGTCGACCAGTCACCCAGTCAGTCGATCACTCAATCAGTCTGTAGGTCAATCACTCAGTCACTCAGCCGACTAGCCCATCAGCCCATAATTACACACCTCATCTCCACGACCAGCTAATCGCCCTCAGGCCAAGGGTCATATGGGCTGGCAGGGTCACGCAAGGTCATAGAGGACGGGTTGAGAGGAGCCGATGACCTTGACCTTGACACCCTCTGTATAAGTGCCACTTGTGAAGACTGGCACTCGTAGTCAGTGCATCCCGTAGAGAGAGAGAGAGAGAGAGAGAGAGAGAGAGAGAGAGAGGTGGACGAATGCGACTGTTAAGTGTCTTGTTAGTTATAATGATTCACTAGTATGTATGTATGTATGTATGTGTGTGTGTATGGTATGTATGTATGTATGTATGTATGTATTTATGTATGTATGTATGTATGTATGTATCCAGCACTAACAAGTCTTTCTTTCTTACCATTTGTCTTTGTGGCCGATCTTTGCTGTGGACAGATGTTGTGTAAATAGATACAACCCCCCCCCACTCTCTCTCTCTCTCTCTCTCTCTCTCTCTCTCTCTCTCTCTCTCTCTCTCTCTCTCTCTCTCATAATCACCACCAGAAGTCACCAACACCTCGCTTACACCTAGGTACCTCCAGAACCTCCTAAAACACCTCGCTTACACCCAGGGACCTCCAGAACCTCCTAAAACACCTCGCTTACACCCAGGTACCTCCAGAACCTCCTAAAATACCTCGCTTACTCCCAGGTACCTCCACCTCCTAAAACACTGAATCCCTTTTACCATCAGGCTAGAAACTCTCCGCGGAAGGAATCAAACTCTCTGTCTTTAACACTAAACCCTCTTCATCGTCAGGAGGCCAGAGTTCTTGCCCACAACCTCCTCTCTTTTTCCCCCCTTTCTTCTTATTTACTCTTTATTTGTTCTCTTTTTATTTTCCTTCTTCTTGTCTTCACCCCGCCCACCCATTAGCTCCTCCCCTTTCTGCCTTTATCACGACAATACTTTCCTCCTTCCCTCTCTTCTCCCCCTTCCCCTCCCTCCTTCCCTCTCTTCTCCCCCTTCCCTGCCTCCTTCCCTCCCTCCAAACGCTTGACATTATGACCCTCCCTTCCCTCCACCCGTAGGTTAGTGTTGCCATACGCTGCTCCCTACAATCCCCACCAGACACCCGGGGTCGTGGGACGGTGTTGCCATACGGAGTTCCTCGCAATACACAGACATCCCCCCCCCTCCTCCTCCCCTGTAGCGAAACACTGGCTTCCCGCAATATATGTCGGATTATGATACTCCAGCTTTGTGATTTGGTGTTTCTTTTTTATGATGTAAGACTCATGAAAATAATACACAGTTTCTGTTCTGTTTATTCCAATTTATAAACACAGTGATCAGTGGTAAGTGTTGCCGACTAGAGGTCATTGTAAAAACTTAATGTAAACAGACCTAACCTAACCTAACCCAAATTATAATAAGGCCACTACCCCAGATGAGTGCTAGGGAGGAGAGGGGAGGAGGGTGGATGAGTAAAGAGTGTCGATTGACTTGAGATGAGAACAGAGAGTTTCCGGTGGTGGGGTCCGCTCGGTCAGGATTAATCTGTAGTGACTGGGACGGGAAGGAGTGAAGACCTCGATTTATTATTGGTTAATGTGAAGGAGAGGGAGATGTAATTATTCACAGGGGGAAATTGACACTATTACTAATGCCGATGATAGTAGTGGTGGTAGTTGTTGTAATTGTGGTTGTTGTAATGATGGTAGTTGCTGTTGTCTTAGTAGTGGTGGTGGTAGTAGTAATAAATATAGTAGTAAATGCAGTAGTAAATTCAGTATTAGAAGTAACAGTAGCAATAACAATAGCCTTGGCAACAGTACCAATAACGGTATAGCAGTATCATTAAACCCAATAACAGCCATGGCAGTAGCCCCTAGACGTAGCATTAACATTACCGACAGTAGTAATTGTTCCTTTAAGTAACAGCACTAACATTTATAAGTAATACCAGTATCCCCCCTATAAGTAACACCAGTATCCCTCTATAAGTAACACCAGTATCCGCTTATAAGTAACACCAGTATCCGCTTATAAGTAACACCAGTATCCGCTTATAAGTAACACCAGTAGCCCCGTGTAACACCAGTAGCCCATTTTAAGTAGCACTAACAACAAAAGGCACAATAACAACGCTAAACACAAGGGGTTAAAAAAGAAAGGCTAGCGTGCGGGAAGAAGACCGAGACAAAGCTGTACTGTACCGCATTAACAGCACCACAGCGAGAGATGGTCATAACAGCAGTAAACACGAAGGATGTGCATAAGATTAGTGTGGCGTGTAAGGGAATGGAGTGTGATGGAGTAGTAGTAGTAGTAGGATGAGGAGGCATAGAAGAATTAGGAGTAATAGGAAGATGAGAGTGGTAATAGCAGTAAACATAAGTGTGTTTATGATTAGTGTGGAGGACGGGAGGGGGGGGGGGGGTGAGGGGAGGTGCAGCCACGTGTGTTGTCAGTAATCGATGAAGCCTTTCCCTCTGGTCATGTTAGTCACCCCGCCCACACAAACCATATTGATCCGTCTGGCCCACCGACACAAGGACCCAGTTGCTCTGCTCGTTGCTCCTCCTCTTCTTCCTCCTCCTCTTCTACCCTCCCTCCTCTCTCTCCCCCCGTCTCTCTCCCTTCCCCCCTCCCCCTCTCTCCCCCTTCCCCTCCACTACTCCCAGGACCTGATGAACGATAATGATCTATCCGAGTTACTGCTGGAATTATTGTTATTTTTCCTCTCTCTTAATATAATTAGAGTAGTTGTCCTTGAGGGGTGACTCTTGGAATAGACTTTTGAGGGGATGGATATAACATCAAAAGGCCCTCTTATTCTTCTTCCTTCCTCCTCTTCCTACCTCCTCTTCCCCTTCCTCCTCCCGTAGTCCGCCAGTGTGGTGTTAAGAGACTCGGGCTTGGCGTGTCTTACAGTACTTTGCATATTCAATCAATGTAAACACAGTATCTTAATGAGGTATAAAAGGGTCTAAGAGAGCTTGTCATCGATCCGAATATAATGTGGAGGTATTTCCCCCCCCCCCCCCTCTCCCTGGAGCTGCTCACACACACACACACACTGAAAAAGGCAACAGTGTCCAGTTGTTTTTGTTCGTTTCAATAAAGTTTTAGAAATAAGGAAAAAATACAGAAGTATAACCTGAAATTAGCCACCTACCCCCCCCCCCCCACCAGCTTATTTCACCTGACGATCAAACACCCTAACCTAACCTAGCCCAACCTAACCTAACCTAACCTACCCCCCACCAGCTTATTTCACCTGACGATCAAACACCCTAACGCTATCCTAACCTAACATAACCCAATATATTCCTCTCCGTTAAATAAAATCTAATATTTACATCTACCGTCTATCGTTATAAAATACATGTTATATCGTTATAGTGCTGTTATATCGTTATACTATTGTTACATCGTTAACCTATTGTTACACCGTTATACTACAGTTATATCTTTATACTACTGCTATATCGTTATACTATTGTTACATCATTATACTATTGTTACATCGTTATACTACTGTTATATCGTTATACTACTGTTACATCGTTATACTACTGTTATATCGTTATATTACTGTCACATCGTTATACTACTGTTATATCGTTATACTACTGCTATATCGTTATACTACTGTTACATCGTCATACTATTGTTACATCGTTATACTACTGTTATATCGTTATATTACTGTCACATCGTTATACTACTGTTATATCGTTATACTACTGCTATATCGTTATACTACTGTTACATCGTCATACTATTGTTACATCGTTATACTACTGTTATATCGTTATATTACTGTCACATCGTTATACTACTGTTATATCGTTATCCTACTGCTATATCGTTATACTACTGTTATATCGTTATACTACTGTTATATCGTTATACTACTCTTACATCGTTATACTATTGTTATATCGTTATACTGCTGTTATATCGTCATACTACTGTTATATCGTTATACTCCTGTTATATCGTTATACTCCTGTTATATCGTTATACTACTGTTATATCGTTATACTACTGTTATATCGTTATACTACTGCTATATCGTTATACTACTGCTATATCGTTATACTACTGTTATATCGTTATACTCCTGTTATATCGTTATTCTTCTGTTATATCGTTATTCTTCTGTTATATCGTTATACTACTGTTATATCGTTATACCACTGTTATATCGTTATACTACTGTTATATCGTTATTCTTATGTTATATCGTTATACTACTGTTATATCGTTATACTACTGTTATATCGTTATACTACTGTTATATCGATATTCTTCTGTCATGCAATTCCCATACATCAAAATTATTCTTCACTTAGCTCTAATTAGTTACACTCTGGAAGGGTCTTGGTACATAAAAGTGAGGAAACTGTTCAATAATCAATAAGGTAATATATCACTGTTCAGCGCTGTTCAATTGAGGTCCGTTTGTGTATGTGTGTATGTGTGTGTGTGTGTGTGTGTGTGTGTCTGCTAGTTTTTATATGTGTGTGTGTATGAATATTAGTTTCCGTGTGCATGTGTGCTAGTTTTTTCTGTGTGTATGTACAGTATGTGTATATCAGTTTCCGTGTGCGTATGTTATCCACAGTGCTGGTATGTAGTGACAAGGAATCAATTACAGTACACAGGAGACTTAGATACCCAGGAGGATAACTACAGCCCCCCGGAGACAAGCGCTTCACACCCCGCCAGCAGCAGCCAGCCCACAGACACAAGGGGAGGGAGGGGTAGAGGCACATCCTGGTGTTGTCTCTTGCAAAATGGAGAGTTTCCTAGAGGTGACATACACTACTGCCTTCAAGTTATTACTCCCTGGGTTAGGTTAGGTTAGAATAGGTTATAGGGACTATGGTCTTAGAGGTGTCAACGCCAACAAGCATCATTAAGGGAAATATTTCGGATCACCTGAAGAATCTGCACCTCAGCTTATTTCACCTGAAGATTAACCACATTAACCTAGCGTAACCTAACCCCCAGGTAGCGTTAAGGTAAGATAAGCTTGTGTGAGGTCTTCATACACGAGAGTTACTGTTGAGGACTGAGCCACCTCGACCAGTGTTACCAAGCAAGATGTAATTATCACTACCTTGCCTAGTTAGAACAGTGTTACCAGTTGCTCATAGAGGGAGGGAGGGGGGGGAGAGTAGTCGTGTTGGGAGGGAGAGAAGGGGAGTCATGGAGGGAAGAAGGGAGAGAGGTGTCATGGACAGAGGGAGAGAGAGAAGGAAGGAGGGAGGGAAGAGGGAGGAGAAGGAAGGGAGGGAAGGGGGAGTTGAAGGGTGGTCATGAACAGAGGAGAAGGGAGGAAGGAGGAGGGTGGTCATGTACAGAGGGAGGAAGGAAGGGAGGAGAAGGTAGGGGGGGGGGAGAGAACAGCTAACTTTAGGAGTTAATAGCGGCCGACAGAGAGTTAAGGTTAACGAGAAAGTTAGGAAGCAGCGAGAGTCATGAGGCCAATACCTGAACCCTGGCAGCCGGCGGTGAGAGAGAGAGAGAGAAAGAGAGAGAGTATGAGAGAAAAAGAGAAAGAAACTGTGGGAGTATGAAGGCGAAAGAGAGACATAGAAACGGGGTGAGAGAGAAAGAGACAGACAGACAGACAGACAGACAGACAGAGAAGTAATAAAAATAAGTGCACTAAGAAAACATCAACACTGCAATCACACACACACACACACACACACACACACACACACACACACACACACTTATTGATCAACCATTAACACGACAGACAAACATTAAAGAAACACACCCATAAAAGCAGTCATCCATCATATAACATATTTCTTATAAATTACAAACGTTCAAACACATCAAATATATAATTTTAGAGATAACAAATTACTATAAAAATAAACATTGCATTTTATAACGACGTACAAAGAGAGAAAAGGTGAACAAATCTTTAATAACAGACAAAGAAACACATTTACTGAGACACAAATTAGAGAAACAGATGAATATTTCTCATGATGTATTTGCCATAATAAAAAGGCTTTCGGTGTTTAGTAGAGATGTAAGTAAATGCTTGTGTGTGTGTGTGTGTGTGTGTGTGTATAAGATATGAACACATGCAGTCTTCTAGTGAGGGAATTTTTCACCTATAAAATATTCATATTGTAATTATGGCTCCTTCATCATATTGGTGGTTCATTGACTCTCTTTCTCTCTCTCTCTCTCTCTCTCTCTCTCTGTTATACTACACCAGCACAACACAAATATGGCGGAGGTGTACTGTATATGGCAGATCGCAGGATGAACGTATGTTGAGATGTGTTGCGTGGTGGGGTGTGTGTGTGTGTGTGTGTGTGTGTGTGTGTGTGTGTGTGTGTGTGTGTGTGTTATTGTGTTGCGTTGTGTTTTGTTGTGCTGAGTCGTGTCGTGCCGTGTTGCGTTGTGTTGCTTTGTTTTGTGTTGTGCTGTGTTGTGTCATAATGTGTTGTGTCGTGTCGTGTTTCGTTTCGTGTTGCTTTGCGTTGTACTGTGTTGTGTCGTGCTGTGCTGTGTTATGCTGTGTTGTGTTGTGTTGTGTTGTGTTGTGTTGTGTTTGGCGAGACAATACAGAGACTCCGTGTATAATAAACCAGCCACAAACACGCGCGGTTACTGCCATCACCTAACCTAACCTAACCTACTCTCTCTCTCTCTCTCTCTCTCTCTCTCTCTGGGTTTAACAATCACTCTCGGTCTCTGGGTTTAACAATCACTCGGTCTCTGGGTTTAACAATCACTCGGTCTCCAGGTTTAACAATCACTCTCGGTCTCTTGTTTAACAATCACTCTCGGTCTCTGGGTTTAACAATCATTCGGTCTCTGGGTTTAACAATCACTCTCGGTCTCTGGGTTTAACAATCACTCTCGGTCTCTAGGTTTAACAATCACTCTCGGTCTCTGGGTTTAACAATCATTCGGTCTCTGGGTTTAACAATCACTCTCGGTCTCTGGGTTTAACAATAATGTTGGCTGAGCTCTGGTCTCGCCCATTATATCCGGCTCTTAATGTATTCAGGAGACAAACACGGCCGGATAATTGGTCTGCATATCATCAGGACCAAAGCACGATGAAACACGGTTCCGTATTCTCCCTTAAGTTAATACGCTCCGGGGTTTTCTCCCTCCGTATAAGTGATAGTGAAATAGTATTACGTATGGTAGTTCTGTATATGTGATAGTGTGATAGTGTATGTAATGGTGTATGTAATAGTGTAATAGTGTGATAGAATGTGACAGACAGATGGCAGGATGAGTGATTGACCCTACACACACACACACACACACACACACACACACACACACACACACACACACCTGCTTCGGCACATATTTGCATATAGCCCAAATCCCTTCATGTCTGTTGGTAATTAGCGGGGAAAAAAAAATCGGCCAAACTCCATGTAAGTTCGCGTACAGACATTTTAGGCAGCATTTTGTTGTCATAAAAGAGGGCGGACTATCTCATCCGCCCCACTCCACCTCATCCTGTTGGCACGCAAGAAATGGACTTCCTCCCACCACATTATCATCCTCTTCTTTCTATTCTTCTTCTTCCTGATCTTCCTCTTCTATTTGTTGTACTTCCTCTACCTCCTTCTCTTCTTCTTGATCTTCCTCTTCCTCTTCTACTTCTTCCTCTTCCTCTTCTACTTCTTCCTCTTCCTCCTCCTCCTCTTCTTCCTATTCTTCTTCTTTTTCCATCTCCTGTTCCTCTTCTTCCTCTTCCTCCTCTTCTTCTTCCTCTTCGTTTTCCATCTCCATCTGCTCTTCTTCCCCTTTCTCTTCTTCTTCCACCTCATCCTCCTCCACTTCTTCCTCCTCTTCTACTTCTTTCTCCTCTTCTACTTCTTCCTCCCCTCCTCTTCTATTTCCCTTTCTTTCTTTTCCACCTCTTCCTCCTCCTTTTTCACAGGCTATAACGGGAGGGAGTGTTATGTTGAATTGGCCTTCTGTCTGTCTGTCTGTCTGGTTCTTTTAAGCCTTCTTCTTCTTTACACACACACACACACACACACACGCACACACACACACACACACACACACACACACACGTAAACAATCAGAACAGTCGAACAATTAAGGCATATATGAACATAATTTATCAGTAGTATTGTACCTTCAGTAGCCTGTTATTATAAGCCTCAGGAGTACACAACTGACTTATCCGGGTCGTCTACTGCTGTTGGGGGCTCCTACTGTGTGTGAGTGTGAGTGTGGGTGAGTGAGTGTGTGTGTGTGTGTGTGTGTGTGTGTGTGTGTGTCTCTGTGGGTGAGTGTGTCTGTGTGTGTGTGGGTGAGTGTGTCATTGTGTGTGGGTAAGTGTTTCTTTCTGTGGGTGAGTGTATCTATGGGTGAATGTGTGTGTGTGTGTGTGTGTGTGTGTGTGTGTGTGTGTGTGTGTATCTCTGTAGATGAGTGTGTCTCTGTCTAAAGGAAATATTAGACAGAATGAGCTGACCGTCTATAACTTGCTACACAGACAGGATATTGGTCAAGGAAGAGGTCAGAGGTCAAAGTTGAAGAAGTGGATAGGGTCATACTCGTGAGGGGGGGTCAAGAGAAGAGGGGTTGTGTTGTGTAGAGGGACGAGGTGTTAATTCCGGTTCATAAGAACATAAGAACATAACATAAGAAAGTGGGATACTGCAGGAGGCCGACTGGCCCATACAGGGCAGATCCCTTTCACACCCATCCCAGCACTTCCATGTGCCCATCCAACTTCGTCTTGAAGCTCCCTAGCGTCCCCGATCCTACTATAGCACTCGGTAGCCTATTCCACATATCCACAACTCTATTACCAAACCAGTGCTTGCCTAAATCCTTTCTGAATCGGAATTTATCTAATTTAAAGCCATTTGTTCTAGTTATTTCGTTATTACTGAGCTTCAGAACATCTTCCATTTTACCCTTATTAATCCCACTTACCCACTTGTACACCTCTATCATATCTCCCCTAACTCTACGCCTCTCTAATGAATGCAAGCCTAAGCTTTTCAGTCTTTCTTCATATGGAAGGTTTCTAATTTTATGGATCATTTTTGTCATTCTTCTTTGTACTCTCTCCAAAGTTGATAGATAATTATATAGGTAGTAGGTAGTAGGCAGCTACCAAACAGGGAGGTACTACCGCCTGGGAAGATATTGGAAGCATAATGTGTTGTCTACAGTAATGGTAGACCCTGCTGCCATATGTGACCAAGTCCCAGGTTGCTGATCTGACTTTCTGCTTCATTTACACACAATTGCAGGGTCTCAATTGTTTCTCTTACTATTGACAATACAACATACATATTTCGTTTCTCACTTTTGATCTTTTTTTCATTTTTGTATTTATAATTCCTTATTATTAAAATTATTATTATTATTATTACAGTTACTGTATTATTATCATCATTATTTTATTATTTTATTTTTGTTTGTTTTATCATAAATTTTATTTATTATGAATTATTATGACTATTATTTATTATTATTATTATTATTATTATTATTATTATTTTTATTTTTATTTTTATTTTTATTATTATATTATTATTATTATTATTTTTATTTTTTATTTTTATTATTATTTATTTTATTTTTATTTTTATTATTATTATTATTATTATTATTATTATTATTATTATTATTATATTATTTATTATTATTATTATTATTATTATTATTATTATTATTATTATTATTATTATTATTATCATTATTACATTTTCGCCCCCCAGGCCCCGATGTGGGTCAGTGACCTGTGTCCGGGTGGGCTAATCCCCGTAAAAAAAAAAATACTATTATTAGATATACTTACAGATATATATATAGGATTTATATAGCAAGTTTATATCATAATTATATTGTGTTGTTTGGTATAATGACGTCGACAATAACAACAACAACAACAACAATAATAATAATAATAATAATAATAATAACAACACTAGCAGTTGCCTCATCATTGTAGTTAACCTGTAATGACCGCTAATAACACAGATTATTAATGACTATTTACAAAGAGGAGGCCGGCAGTCCGCACCAATTACCGTAAACCGCTCAGTCAGGTCAGTTAAATGAGCTTCCTACATAGTCCAACAGTCTCAGTAAGGCGTACGATAATTTATTCACTATCCTCACTGAACTATCCTCACTATACCCTCCTCACTAAACTATCCTCACTAAACTATCCTCACTAAACTATCCTCACTACACTATCCTCACTATACCAGAACTCACTTTCGTCTTACTCACCTTAGTAATATAACGTGAATATAACAAAATGGCGTTGATATCACTCTTAGACTCTATCAAACTTACCTGTGTTTTCTAAAATTCTCATTAAGGGTTAAAATTTACCTTATGAATTTCTGAGAATCTCAAAGCCGGGATGGAGGAGAGGGGGTGGGGGGTGGGGATGTGGCCTCTCTGGTACCTGTACAGTAAGGTGAGTCTCGTCTGCTGGTCCCTCTGCTGCTGCCCCCTCCCCAGGTCCCCCCCTACTGCCCCCTTTTTCCTCCACTGGTCCTCCTCTGTTACCCCTCCCCCTGCTGCCCCCTTCCCCCTGCTGATCCCCCTCGCCTTGCTGGCCCCCTCCTCCCCCTGCTGGCCTGCCTCCCTCTGCTGGTCTCCCTCCGCTACCCTCCCCCTGCCCCTTCTCCCCCCCCCCCCCGATACAAAAGACCGTGTGGCTGTTTAAAGATACACTGGCAGTATATCCATATATTAAGGTAGGTTAGGTAGGTGTTGCTTCTGAAGATCACAGTCCGAGTATACCACAAGCTCCTGTACATACATACATACATGCATACATACATACATACATACATACATACATAATCAGAACCACTTCAGCCATCTTTGCATTATGCCGAAGACAATCATTCGTATGGGGTTCACACGTGTCCTGTCAAGTGAGATAGAGAGATGAACGAACCCTCATGAATCTGAACCCTGGAGTCTGAGAGTTTCAAAGCCTCATACAGTATACCTTCTCCCTGGGAACTGAATATAAGACTGTACACAGATAGAGTCTTAATACACTTTCACCGTCATTATGAACCTACAGGAAGTTTTAGTGAAAGTGTTTGATACTGCGTTAAATCTCTCTTGTTATGATCGTCTTAACGAACGAATCTAAAGAAATTCCACTCTCTTGACTCTCTTATACCAGGAGGTGAACGAAGGGCGGGGGCGGGGGGGGGGGGGGGGTATAAACGTCCTGGACCATCTATAAAACTTGTCACTTGACGACTCTGATCCCATAGCTGGCAACAGATGAGCGTCGCTGTAGGAGGATTGAAGAGTGTTACCGCCCGCTGGGGA
Source organism: Homarus gammarus (assembly GCA_958450375.1). Classification (NCBI taxonomy): domain Eukaryota; kingdom Metazoa; phylum Arthropoda; class Malacostraca; order Decapoda; family Nephropidae; genus Homarus; species Homarus gammarus. The sequence continues at coordinate 5,499 of CAUDMG010002818.1, read as the reverse complement.
AGAGAGGGGTGAGGGGAGGGAGGAGGAAGGGTGAGAGGGGGAGGAGGAAGGATGAGAGGGGGAGGAGGAAGGGTGATGGGAGAAGAGATGAGAGAGGAGAAGAGGGGTGAGAGGGAAGGAGCAGGGGTGAGAGGGGAATTAGAATCTCTTATGTTATGTGAGTGAGGGTTTATCACTTCCATCATTTATTGTCGTAACGTAATAATACCAGCAGTGAATAAAGAACAGGGGATTTGGTTTGTCATTAATCGGTTTTAATCTGTTTTCGGGGGAGTATTATAATTAAACCCTATTAGGCAAAATGGTTAAGCCTCCTCCCGCACCTTCGAGGAGGAGTCTTGGTGGAAGAGTCGTCCTTAAAGGGTTACAGGTTAAAAGAGTCGTCCTTAAAGGGTTACAGGTTAAAAGATCGTCCTTAAAGGGTTACAGGTTAAAAGATCGTCCTTAAAGGGTTACAAGTTAAAAGATCGTCCTTAAAGGGTTACAGGTTAAAAGAGTC
>CAUDMG010002817.1:0-79131 GCA_958450375.1 Homarus gammarus | reverse complement strand
TGACACACCCTACTGACTATACCTCTTGCATCTGAATTACGGTAAACATTCAATATACACAAGAACGTCATGGTTATGAAAATTCGACAAGATCAATGGTGATACCTTCTTTAGCATCATCCTCCACGTTCACTTTAACTCATGTATGTACTAAAAAATAAATTAGCCAGTGAAAATCTGAATAAACAGATCACATGTGTAAGATTTTGGGGCAGTATTCTTGGTAGCGGTAGAGCTTAGGCGGGTCTTGGTGTTGCAATTTACTCTCAGATCATTCATATTAAACAAACTAGCTGTTATTTTTATATAAATTCATTGTAACGCATCCCTCTCGCTCGCTGGCTACCTGTGTGGAAATCTCTAGAAGTTCCGGCGTGATAGAGAGGCCCCAGCAAACTCAGCCCACCATCTCCCTTTTCTCGCCATCGGAGTAACCAATCACATTTTTAAAATGGAAATGTGACGTCATTACCGAGGCTATTTAATGAGTTGCCACACCCATCTCGATTCACTTGACTCCACATTCCACACCTCGCTTTTCACACTTTCAGCTCACTCCGTCTAATTTCCTCATTCATCATCACGGCCCAGCTAACTTATGCTAAGTCACTTAGATCTAGGGGCATGTCAGCCTTATAGACGATTTAATGTAACAATCATGTGTCCTGCCTGTGTACTTCCCAGCGATTATACGAAGATTCGACAGTCATTCCTGGCCAGTGATCTAAGTGTTACGTGAGTTACTGCAATTGAAGGCCATCACAGTGTTCCTATTCATTTTCCATTTGTACAGCGATTTCTTCAACTTTTGTATAACTTTTCTAATTGGTGTGTATTTTGTAAATATTAATATTAAGTAGAGTTATAAGAAAATTACCATTCTTATTTAACTACCCCTCATAAGTGATTTCTGCGACTAGTGATATTATTACATTCATTACACTGGTCAACATAAAAAAAAAATTCTCATGGTTCTGGATCAAAACAGTCTGATTCTAGTGTAATTGTATGTGCTGAACTCAATTATGTCATTCGTATAGCTGTATCAGGCTCAGTTTTCCAGAACCAGCATATCTATATATTTAGTGTACCATGCTATTCATACAGTAATTTATATGCTCATTGGCTCCACTTATGCAATTATTTTGTCCTGATTTGTGCTTTTTTGTTTGTTTCAGTTTGCTGATTCATGATATTGCATATCTACACCTGCATGATTTGTAATTACTCTGAAATTAACAAAACATGGAGCGTCGCAAGTGTGTGAACGGTGCTGACAGTTTTTGCTACATATGTGGTGCCTTCACTCCTGGTAGCCTCAAGAAACCAATCACAAAAGCTGTTCGACTGAACTACAAAAGTTACTTCAAATGTCATTTGGGTGACCAAGACAAGAAATGGGCACCTCATGTAGCCTGTAAGTCTTGTGTTAACCACCTGAGCGAGTGGATGTGTGGTAAACGAAGTTCAGGAATGCCGTTTGCTGTACCAATGATATGGCGTGAGCCTAAAGACCACAGTAGTGACTGCTACTTCTGTCTCACAAATATTAAGGGAATAAAAATCAAGACACGAGGCAAGGTACAGTACCCCAATATTGCTTCTGCAATCCGACCAGTACCGCACAGTGCTGAACTTCCAGTCCCAAATCCACCGACTGAACAAGAATTGAGTGATTCCGATTCTACTTCTACCTCAATGGAAAACGACTACCAGGATGACTCTGAAAATACCAGGCCTAAACTATTTACTCAAGAAGCGCTTCATGATCTCATCAGGGACCTAAACTTGTCAAAAGAAAAGGCTGAAGTTTTGGGATCCAGACTAAAGCAGCGTAACCTGCTAGAAGATGGAGTGCATATCACTACAGTGCGTTACCGACATAGACAGCTGTCTGCATTTTTCAAGATGGCAAACAACCTTTGTTATTGCAAGGACGCAGTATCTCTCATGCAACAACTCTGCAAGTCTGAAACATACAAGACAGAGGATTGGAGGCTGTTTATAGACTCAGGGAAAGACTCTCTGAAAGCTGTTCTTTTACACAATGGCAATCGGCTTCCATCTGTCCCAATAGCACACGCAACAAAAATGACTGAGAGCTATGAAACAATGAAAATTCTGTTGGCCGCCATAGAGTATGAGAAACACCAGTCGAAGATATGTGGCGATCTCAAAGTCATGAGTTTACTACTGGGCCTTCAGAGTGGCTACACAAAGCACATGTGCTTTTTGTGCTTGTGGAACAGCAGAGCTGATGCAGAGCACTATGTGAGAAAGGATTGGCCGACAAGACCAAGAGATGCGCCTGGAAGGTTTAACTGTGCTCACAATCCGCTTGTAGATCCAGAAAAGATATTTTTGCTTCCACTGCATCTAAAGCTCGGTTTGACTAAAAATTTCATCAAAGCTATGGATCAATCCGGTGCTGGGACTCTATACTTATCTCAGAAACTAGGTGGTGTGGTTTCCGAAGCCAAGTTGAAAGCAAGTGTCTTGAATGGACCACAAATTCGTATACTAGTTAATGATAGCGAATTCACCAAAACATTGAACCCACTGGAGAAAAAAGCATGGGAATCATTTGTCAATGTGTCAAAGAATTTTCTTGGAAACTATCGTGCTGACAACTACAAAGAAATCGTAACAACCATGCTTCAGAATTATCATGCATTGGGAGCAAGGATGTCCTTGAAATTGCATTTTTTCCACTCTCATATTGAATTTTTCCCAGGTAACCTTGGAGACGTTAGTGATGAACACGGCGAAAGATTTCATCAAGATATCGCCATAATGGAGAGCAGATATCAGGGACAATTCAGTCCTAACATGATGGGCGACTATTGCTGGACACTGCAACGAGAAGAGAGCAAGCTGTACAAGAGAAAGAGTAAAGTTCAGAAGCACTTTTAGAACTTCATATTTTGTCATTATAAAGGATTTGAACTTATGTTTTTTGGTACAAGTTTTTATGAGCTTATCTGTGATAGGTTTAAAATTGTATCTTGCATGACGCGATAATGTTACTATATTTACTATTTTTTTTATTCTTTAAGAAAGTAGGTCTGATGGTAGAATGAAACATCCAATTAATATTCATTAATATGAAATTAGTCATGAAAGCACAGTCACATGAGATAATCTCATCTTTTGCACGACACGTGATGGAATATTAAATATTTGTACCTATTGATTTTTTTATAAAACCTGGTCTGATAGAACAAAACAAATATCAGATTCGAATTCAGCAATATGAAATTAGTTGTGTGAGCATGATCTCATATGTGAACCATTTTGGCTATTGACCAGTGTTATTTACAATTTTCTTGGGAACACGACTTATTTGTTCACGAGTTGATATTACGGTTAATTCCTTACTAAGTTTTAGTCTTTGAGTATTTTAAGAGTTTTGTAACTATTCATTCTTTAATTTATTAACCGTAAATTTTACTCCGTAACCCCAAGGAAAATGTCATCCTTCTTGAAATGTTTTACGGACATGAAGTTCTTCTTTTTGTCTCCAATACATATAAGTTTATACAGTGTAACCAATCATAATGTTTTGGGGCTTACAGAGCTAAAAAGTTATTTTTCTCCTAGTTGTTTATTTGTTGATGGATTCGCGTAATTGCTGTAAAACATTAGTTGTTGAAGCGCAGTAATAACATGATAATGTCAACGAATTACAGAAAATTAAGTACTGTATGGTATGGTGTGGCGTCGGACACTTAGTGGGGAAAAATACTGAATACATATATAAAATGTTTACATGGTTTGGTAATGCAACCATTTGCTTAGCTTTGTTATAAGGTTTAATTTGCAAAACACATTTAACCATCTAAAATTGAAAGATAAAAAATGCGCTTTTTCCGGCTTGGGACCATGCTTCGGGAGGGATCGAGAACTGTTCATCAACAGCTTAGAAACAATTGATCGTGGGCACTTCCTGCCCAGTGGCGAGTCCGGTGGTACAGTTTACCAAAGCGTGAAAGTTCGAACGCTCGTGTTTGGCTAGTGCGCAACCGCCGGAAGGCTGGCAGCATAGAGCGACATCGTTTTCCAGCGTAAATAAAATGGTTAATTAATGCCTTCCTAAAGAAACCTTCGACATGGGACCAGGTTTGTTCTACTCTACGAATTTTTAGCGATTTTTCCAACATGTTTGATGAAATAAGATTGTGCCGTTTCGGCTGCCCAGAACAGACACACGGCTATTCTTATAGTATATGAGATAATCATGAACGTGGTTGTTATAATCATGGTCGTGGGTGTTATAATCATGGTTGTGGTTTTACAATCATAGTCGTGGTTGTTATAATCATGGTCGTGGTTTGTTACAATCATAGTTGTGGTTGTTATAATCATGGTAGTGGTTATGATCATGGTATTAGTTCTTATAATCATGGTCGTGGGTGTTATAATCATAGTAGTGGTTGTTATAATTATAGTCGTGGTTGTTATAATCATGGTCGTGGTTGTTATAGTCATGGTCGTGGTTGTTATAATCATGGTCGTGGTTGTTATAATCATAGTCGTGGTTGTTATATTCATGGTCGTGGTTGTTATAATCATGGTTGTGGTTATTATAATCATGGGCGTGGTTGTTATAATCATGGTCGAGGGTGTTACAATCATGGTCGTGGGTGTTATAATCATAGTTGTGGTTGTTATAATCATGGTCGTGGTTGTTAAAATCATGGTCGTGGTTTGTTACAATCATAGTTGTGGTTGTTATAATCATGGTAGTGGTTATGATCATGGTCGTAGTTCTTATAATCATGGTCGTGGGTGTTATAATCATAGTAGTGGTTGTTATAATTATAGTCGTGGTTGTTATAATCATTATCGTCCTTATGATCATAGTCCTGGTTGTTATAATCATGGTCGTGGTTGTTATAGTCATGGTCGTGGTTGTTATAATCATGGTCGTGGTTGTTATAATCATAGTCGTGGTTGTTATAATCATGGTCGTGGTTGTTATAATCATGGTTGTGGATATTATAATCATGGGCGTGGTTGTTATAATTATGGTCGTGGCTGTTATAATCATTGTCGTGGTTGTTATATCCATGGTCGTGGTTGTTACAATCATAGTTGTGGTTGTTGTAATCATGGTAGTGGTTATGATCATGGTCGTAGTTCTTATAATCATGGTAGTGGTTGTTATATTTATAGTCGTGGTTGTTTTAATCATTATCGTGGTTATGATCATAGTCGTTGTTGTTATAATCATGGTCGTGGTTGTTATAGTCATGGTCGTGGTTGTTATAATCATGGTCGTGGTTGTCATAATCATAGTCGTGGTTTTTATAATCATGCTCGTGGTTGTTATAATCATGGTCGTGGTTATTATAATCATGGGCGTGGTTGTTATAATCATGGTCGTGGTTGTTATAATCATAGTCGTGGTTGTTTTAATCATGGTCCTGGTTGTTATAATCATGGTCGTGGTCGTGATACTTACAGTATCTAAGATACTATAAGAAGGAATAGAATAAAGGTTAGAATAATTATTTAAAGAAATATTAGCCATAAGGAGAGGTTAAAATCATAAAAAAAATTATTATGAATCACCGATGATCATTCCGAGATAAATTATATTATGAAGAGAGGTGACCTTGATTCTGTTTTTATTAGTCACCATATGCTTAAGTCATCACGTGTGTTAAGTCATCATAGTCATCATCTACGTTTGTTAGTTTTAGGCCATCTCACATGACTGATCGACCATCGATGTTTTTTCCGCGCGAGGGTGTTAGGTTTCAATGCTTCTTATTATTTACGCTGGTGGATGTAAGACCTCCTACCCTCACTGACGCAGCTATGGTCAATTTGGTGTTATTCTTGTTTATAAATGCCTTCTAATGTGTCTCAAATCTATCCGTCCTGTCTATTGCCATGCCAACTGTCTGTTCGTCTGCGCCGTGTTTGAATGTAAACCCGTCTGTACTCTTTGTGTCGTCAAATCTGTCTGTCTTTTCCGTTGTTGGCGTGTGTCTGCCTGTTTGTGTAATGAGAACAAGTCAGTCTGTCATGTTAGTTGCCATATTGTCTATTTGTGCATGTGTGAATCTGTCTATTTTTGTCAACCTCCTGTCTGTTTCACTGTCTATATTCACCCTGTGTCTATTGTAGTCATCTTCTCCATGCATTCCTGTTATTATCTCTTTTCCATGTACAGTCACCCACAGGAATAAGTATACACTGTAGTTGTAAGGTCGTCTGGTAACGTTGAAACTGCGCATCCAGACGCATGGCATGATGAAACTCAGCTACCCCCACCTGTTACCTCTAACTCTTTCCTGTTTTCCCTTCTTTATTCTTCTATTTACTCATCTTCCGTCCTTTACTAATCCAAACAACATTAAAAAAAAGTAGGTTAAAAAAAAAGTGGGGGAGGAGGAGGGAGCCGTACGATAACTGCAATCGTGGGCAGACAGGGTACAGCGAATGAGGGTGCGCCAAGTCCTAGACTTGCATCGTGTTCCTTCGTAAATGTAATTGTTAACTAATGCCTTCCTAAAGAAACCTTCGACATGGGACCAGGTTTGTTCCACTCTACGAATTTTTTGCGATTTTTCCACCAAGTTTGATGAAAAACGATTGTGCCGTTTCGGCTGCACAGACAGACAAACAGAGAGACAGACAGACGGACGGATAATCCTATAGAATATTAGATATACCAGCGCACAAACTAGGACTAATGCTATATATATATATATATATATAAATATATATATATATATATATATATATATATATATATATATATATATATATATGCTGATAACCACAAGGAAAGAAGAAAACACGAAGTTCCCAAGCGCTTTCGTGTAATTCACATCTTCAGGGGTGAGTACAGACTAGAGGGAGAAATACAAAACAAGGTGTATATATACAGAGGAGGGTGAGACCAGGTCCACAATGGTCAGGTATTAGGTAATGACCCTACTAATCTTTAAATAGCACACAACGGTTGGTGGTCAGGTCAGATGGTCAGGTGACCCGGCTTTCTCACCTGGTCACAAATCTTTTTAATTACAAAATTGTCCAGCTTGTACATGCTGTTACTCAAATTCATGTTGAATGCTTAGGTATGTTTAATAAGACTAGATTCTATGATGTTCCTACTATAAATTGAATTACATGGTAATATTGAGGAGGCATTATCCCAGTCAATGCAATGCTTGTTATCCCTCATCTGGAATCTGGTTTCCCTGTTTACATCTCCTATACTGAGTACTTTACATTTGTAGACGTTGAATTTCATCTGCCATTTTTCAGACCATTCGAAAAATTTGTTTAGATCTTCCTGTAGTTTTGCCGAGTCCTCGTCAGATTTGACAACACGTCCTATTTTAGTGTCATCAGCAAATTTACTTATGTTGCTGTCTATGCCGATATCTATGTCGTTTATGTATATAATAAACAATAATGGTCCAAGTACTGAGCCTTGGGGAACTCCACTTGTGACGTTGCTCCAATGGGACTTAGTGCAGTTAATGCTCACTCGCTGTTTCCTGTCCTGTAACCACGCCCTAATCCATTTAAGGATGTCACCTTTGATGCCATGAGCTTCTACCTTTCTAATTAGTCTTTCGTGGGGGACTCTGTCGAAGGCTTTACTAAAGTCGAGATATACCTCATCATAATTGTGCCCCTCGTCCACCGATTCGAAAACTGATGAAAAGAATGTTAATAGATTAGTTAGGCAAGAACGTCCTCTTGTGAAGCCATGCTGGGAATCATTGATCAATAGGTGCTTCTCCAGGTGATTTCGAATAGAGTTTGAAATGATTGCTTCCAGTAATTTGCCTACTATTGATGTTAGACTGATTGGGCGGTAGTTAGAGGATAGTGATCTATCCCCCTTCTTGAAAATCGGTATTAAATATATACTATGACCACATAGTTGGCACGGGCAATCCCAATGGAGGTTCACGGCGCTTAACAAGCACGCTGAACAGGCTTTGAGTGGAATATAACAGAGCCTAGGGTTGTTTTTGTCGTCCTTGTTGCCCGGCGGTAGCAACCCCTGTTCACACCCAGAGGTCCAGGGTTCGAAAAAAAAATGCGTTTCAGGTTTTTCCCAACACCCACAATACGTTTTGGATGGTGTCGAAATTCCTCTGACCAAACCTAATCTAACCCAACGTAATGTAACCAAACCTTCTTAATCCTAACCTAACCTAATTTAATTTAACCCCACCTAATTTAACCTAACCAAAATTAATTTAACCAAACCTATCTATCCAATCCCTACATCTCCTCTCCCATGTTTGGACAGTTTGGAGGTGCAGGCCAGCATCTCCTAATTTGAACATTTATTCGACCCTTCGCTGCCGACCTACATTGCACTATTTAAAGCTCACCCATAAGAATCTCCTCTTACTCATCTTGAACTCGCTACTCTTGTTAGAGAAAATCGCTATATATAAACACTTTCATATACATATATAAAGTAGATTTATTCTAATTACCAGACCATAAACAGGACAAGTTTGGGTTAGCTGTACCACTGTGTGTGTGATGGTGTTGACATACGCCTCTGGCGACCTGCTGTGTAATGGTCAGAATGCTCATCTCGCAAGCGACCGAACCCGGGTTCGATCCCCGGGCAGGGTGAAACTATGGGCACGTTTCTTTACTCCATTTGCCTCTGTTTACCCAGCAGTAATTAGGAACCTGTATGTTAATCCATTTGCGGATCGTGTTCCGGGGTAATGGTTAGCCACTGCAATTGGCGAGTTGTCCGGTCTTCTCGGATTATACCTTGATACTGGGTCATGCAACCCGTTAACTCAGGGTGTGGTTGTTGTGTTGGCGACAGCTTCTACACCCTAAACAAATTCATGCCTCTTTGTCCCTTGGGCAGGCCTTCCTCGTTACACGAGGGGCAACCATTATATATTATATATCCTCCAAATTTTCAAACTTGTGTTGTTTTACCTTTAGTAAAAAAAAATATATTGCTATCGATGCTATCTTTGATTTTTTATACGACCACCTGCTTAAAATGTAAAGTATCATTGTGACTACGGCACATTGGCTGTCTGTTTCATGTGTGCCACATTTCCATTGTTGTGTTATGAACTTTCCAATAAGCCTCTTCGATATTTTCTTACAATAATTCATACCTAATAAATTCCTGACCCGTTCATGGAACGCCGCTCATATTTCAGCTTACACTATTAATGACTTAACTTATATGTCGCTGAAATGACTTGCATTATTTTTTTTTAAATTGAGTGTATCTCTCCCAAGCTGGTTTACAGGTGGGTGTGTCTCCTTGGTGAACCACAGACTGTCAACTGCCATGGACTATAGTTTCATTAGTTCTCTCTCACTAGCACGCATTAATGCACATCTTCCAGATTTATCTGGCCCTTATTGTCATTGATATAATCAGAGGTGATAATTAATCATCCATATTCATGAATCTGATGGTAATATTAACTACTGAGGAGTCAGTGTTTATTCCATTCTCCCCAGACCTGCGACTCATTTTCAGAATCATAATGCATTAATGCAACTACGCCTGCACACTGCCTGTCTGTTACTTTATATATGAAGCTTGTCTCAACATTCTGTTGCTTCAGGTTGATAATAATTTATAACGCCTAAGAGACATTCATGTGTTAATGAATATGTGTGTGTGTGTATGTGTGTGTGGCTTTCGCTTGTCAATATATTTTTGCCATAGGTACAGCGGGAGAATTATAACAAAAGCATGTATGGAAATAATGTTTATGGCTCTTAAGTTCAGGATTCCCAAACATGTGAACGGTGTCTGTTTGAGATATCTGACCAAACAGCGTGACGGAGCCAACGAGTGGGAGGCCAACGGTAGGGCAACTTTGTGCTTCATTCTCTGCCTATATGGTGGCTAGTTACTCGGTAGCAGCACATCCATTATTATGAGATGAGCGACTGCCCAGAACACCCCCCCCCCCCCATAGATTACTCAGGATAATGATTTAAAAAAAAATAGCAGGCTTGTGCGGTGATTTGTTGTTATAATAGTTTGAGCAAATGACCTGAGGGATGGAGGTGGTCAAAGATGTGTACCATGAAACCGTATATAGCAGCGTTAGTCATATGTGGTAGATCAGGTTACCATATATAGATAACGTTAGTCATATCCTGTTGCGCTTGTTCATTAAATTACTTATTGATAAATTTAGCCATTAAGTTGTACTCAAGAAAAAACATATAGATAGCGTTGGTGACATTTGGCTATTCGGGTAACCATTTAAAAATGGCGATAGCCATATGGTAAAGTAGTTCCGGAAATGAGATACAGGTGGCGATGGTACGTGAGGTGATGGTACAAGGGGCAAGACGCAGCTGGAGGTGCAGATGGACATGATATACTTATTGCCTTTGACATCTGACACAACTTACTCAGGAAATGTTTGTGAAGTAAGATACAAAGTTGTGTTAAGGGATATGTAAAGATAAACACAGCGTGAAATATGTAAGATGAGTTGGTTGATATATTAAAGGCTTATGTTGATCAATTATGTCTAAGAGATGAAGTTACAAATGTCAGAGCAAAAGATAAAAGAGATATAGGTGAAAGAAACGAGATTATTATATTATTAAAATAAAGGAAATGTGAATAAAAACATTGCTACATTATGATCGTCTACGGCAGGTGTGTAACAACTTTCACAACCAGTTCACCTCCGTTTACATGAGACTAACGCGAGATTGATCAAGTGAAGACATAATGAATACTGAATAGCTGTAAAGTTACAACAATGTCATATTGACCACTTTCAAATTCCAAGTGTAGTCTTGTCTTTTAGTAGAGCCAGTCAGAGATATTGCTTGTCATATGGTTGTTCCTATATTTGAACGTGTTTCTTAGAATTGAAACATTGAAATTATACTACACATAATTATACAGTATATGTAAAGGAGGAAAATGGATAGAATAAACAGTGTCGTTTTGTAAGATTTTTCCAATGCTGGTGAAGTTTGTTACCACGTGTGATTCATCTCGGAAATATCTAACTCCGAGAAATCTATACATCTAGTTTATGAAGCATGTTTCGCTCTGCCATATCGTTATTTGTTGTCACACTAAAACCACAGAGAAGTAGTCGCAGATGCTCATTGTATTTCTTCAGTAAACGATACCTGATTAATGAAGATTTTAAAGACGCCTTATTTTGTTGTGTCATAGCATTATTACTAAAAAGGTAAACAATTACACTTTTGTTCTTTATTAGGTGAAAGACCTTAATATATTGTAAGTTTTGTATAGTTTTATTTAGATTCTTGTCATTAACTATTTTGTAATTTTATTTCAACAGGTCTAACCTTGATTTTTTTATTTAATTACGGTATGTAATTTTTAATGTGGAGTAACCCACCCTCAGTCTGGAGGGCGGCAAAATAAAAAAAAATAAATTAGAGGAGAAAATAGAATGTTGATTTACTGTACACGACGAAGATGCCGAAAGACCAGCTTTTTGTAGCGGATGGAAATGCAGAAGGCAATGCGTTCCACACATTTACTGTGTGAGGAAAGAAGGAAGTACTATAACAGGTTATTCTAGAGTGCCCGACATCGACACAGAAACGGTGGGCACTTCGAGCAAGGCGAGTGGTACGAGCCCACTGCCTTGCCGGGGTACACAGGATGCCAGATCTCCTGAACATTGCCAGTTAAAGTACAGTACTTGTAAAAGAGAGAGCATGAAGCAACATTGAGGCAAAGAGAAAGGGAAGAGAGATTATCGACTAAAAGAGGAGAGTTAATAAGACGAAATGCCTTTGATTCCACCCTATCTAACAATTGGACAGAAGAAGAACCACCCCAGGTATGAGAGCAGTACTCCAAGTTAGGACGAAAAAATTCTTAGTAAACCGGAAACCAATGCTTAGGAGTGAAATAAATACGGCATCTGTACAGCATTCCCGGCTTTCGGGAGGCAGCTTTAGCAATGTTGTGGATGTGTGGCTTCCATGACATATTAGAGGAAATGGTGAGGACTAGTATATCTATTTTAGATTTTGGCAAAATGGTTGCGTCTTCTATTTTGGAATGTGTAATTGGTAAATACTGTGTTTTACTACTATTGAATTTAACCAAATTTCTACCTCCCCATTCGGAGAAGCTACACAGACTCGCATTGATAGAAGAAAGGATGTCAACTCTAGAAACAGATCTAGTTTGACAGTTAGGGGGAGGGAAAAAAGAGAGAAGAGCAGGATCATCAGCGTAAGAATGAATAGAATTAATACTAGAGTGAAATGAATCATTGCTAAAAAGAAGGGAGAGAATAGGTGAATGAACAGATCCCCCTGGGACACCACTATTGGTGGAGAAAGACCGAAGATCAAACCTTCGACAACAACTGCCATGAATTGTCTCTCAAGAAAGCTATAAATGAGAGATTAGAGTGGAAGAGAGATACCATAAGAAGGAAATTTAGAAAGCAAAGACTTGTGCCATACCATGTCAAATAATTTGGAGATGTTGACGGCCACGACAAAAGTTTCCCAAAAATCCCTGAGAGGGGATGACCAAAGATGGGTGCAGTAGAAGAACAGATCACCAGTAGTTCTCGCCTGGCGTAAACCATATTGGTGATCCGACAAAAGAGAAAGGCGTTCAAGATGGCGGATAAAATGAGAGTTTAAGATAATTTCGAAAATCCTTAAGAAGGACGAAGTTAGAGCAATGGGTGCGATAGAGGCTATAGAGTGATGTGGTCGGGGAAGACGAGGAAAAGAGGGAGCGCAGAAGTTATTACAGATGTTTATGATTAAAGACCAGAAAGATTTACTTGAAGAAGATTTAGTCAAGTCAGTGGTCTTTCTTGTTTAATATAATTCCGCTTGGCCCTACGAAGAATAGCCTTACAACGATTCTAAGAAGTTAAAGAAATAGGAGTGGGTAACAAGAGAAGGAGATATTGTATTTTCATCAATACGCCCTATTCCTTCTCCCTACATGCAAGAGAACAGGAGTGATCAGACGATGATTGTAAAGTAAAATTTTTGGTAGATGGGATAAATGTACTCATACCACCCTGTATAGCCCCAGCATCGAATGTCAGCACATACCGAAGAATCCCGAGTGGAAAAGCAACATTCATCCCAGAGAAAGTCAGAGAAAAATTACGTTTAGAAGGGGTTGGGCAAGGACGATGCGCCCAGTTTAACTTAATAGAGATAAAATTGTGATCAGAAAACCCTAAGGGGGCAGAAATCGAGTCTGAATAATGTGAGGGGTTAGAGGAAAAACAAAGATGAAGAATGTTAGCAAGTTGGTCGTGTCGATCTGGAACACGTGTAAGGTGTTGAATTTTTTGTTGATCATTAAGTAAGGAAAGAGAGAGTGCCTCGATTCCACCTGGATCATTCCTTGCACAACCAAGCCACTCTCTTTGATGTACATTGAAATCTCCAAGGTAAAAGATCTCGATTGTTGGGGTGTGTGGATAGCAACGACTCATGGCAAGAAGTGAGGTAGTTAAAGAGTTTCGTATAGTTGGTAGACTTGGGAAAACAGGAGAGGAAGCAAAGAAAATTAGTCATAGTTGGTTGATATATTTTGAGCTAGATGACATCATAAAGAGAAGATTCAAAATCCGTGAGTCGAGTTATAGGTGACCGTGTGTTGCAGTTGGCGCATAGACCTCCCTTAGAACGGAAAGAGGTATAAAGATTGTAGTTGGAGACTTGAAAAGGTTTGGGTGAAGCTGTTTTGGTCAGTTGAAGTTCAGATAGTAGTAAGATACCGGGCGAGAGTTTAATAGAGGGTGCTCCAAAGAAGAAACATTGAATCTTAGGCGGCGAATGGTAGAATAATGAAGTGTGAAAAAGCCAATACTCCAGCAGCCATGGTGACGTCAGTTCAGGCCCTAGTAGTTTGATGATGGTTAGGTCGGCCTTGGGGTCCACAACCTTCCCGACACCAGTGGGGCCCATCCGAAAAGTGCCGGCTTTAACAATATATATATATATATATATATATATATATATATATATACTGTATATATATATATATATATATATATATATATATATACATATACATATATATATATATATGTAACCGGTCGGAATTTACTGGACTTTAATTTCTCACTTGACTTGGGGTTTATTTAAAATTAATAGATGGTAATGGCAGTGGAAGCGCCCCTTTGAGAAAAATCCCGAACCACCACAAGAACACTTAAATCTACTAACAAATAAATTGTCCGTGACCCGTGGAAGGATAGCGTCTGTGACTGGGATGAATGAGACACACTGTTAAATTTAGACACTTATATTCCCAACAACACTACAAACACCATCCAATAATGGTACACCAATATGCGCACCTCTTAACTTGAACTTAAACACTACTCTGGGGAATAAAAGTTATACAGGATCTAGAAATTATTAGAAACTCAGGCAACAATAAATTTGGAGTATTAAGAAATGTTGCTTGCACAATGAACCGGCCTTAAGGGCACTCAACAAAATTATATCAGTCACTGAGGAAATGGTAATAAAAATAAGAAATTAAATACTCTACAATGAATAGGCCTTAAGGGCACTCAACAAAATTATAGCACCCCAACAGATGCACACTTCCTAACCTAACCTAACCACTACTCTGGGGAACAAGGTTATACCTGAGATCAGAATTATGAAGAACAATCAGAGGCATTAAAAGAATCAAATCACAGTATCACTCTGGTTCCACTTGATGGCACAAACATTCAAAACAATATTATCAAAATTATCTAGAAACTATTAAACTACACCCGTAATAAGGGAGGGAAAATGTTCCTCCAGGTATCTCCTAGAGACCTAGACTCACGGTCTCAGTGTGTGACCATTAGTCTACTCAGAAAGCCTCAGTGTACTCCCAGTGCGTCCATAAAGCGGACGGGAGTGAGCCAATCAGACCTTGTACAGTTGAGAGAAGCTTTAGCGTCCCGTTAGCAAGAGGGTTTCACTAGCAGCTCGGGACATGTGGTGATGTGCCCGGAGTGGTAAGAACTGATCACCCACTGCTGGTCCCGTGTCGTTTAGTTGTCGGGAGCACTCGTTCACTCAAGAGATCCTTTGCTACCCGGCTAAACAGTGACAGGCCTACTTTGATCGGTCCAATGGCGACAATCGCCACCCTCAATCATCAACGGCAGTCTCAAACGGCAGTCAATCTCTCGCAGTCAACTCCGGGTCAACTCCAGTCAAGTGGGTTCTGGCGGAAACCCTGAAATGAACTCACTGTTAGCTCTAGTTTACTTTATCACTGCCCTATCTAACCCTGTCTGAGATCGAATGAGACTTACTTGTTATACTGCAATATTTCAGCACAGGTGACTAGGCCACGTGACTATTTCTGGGACAGACGCGCAGGGACGTCTTGTTTATGTGAGTGCTATCCGGGACTGAGAGAGAGGCCGGGTCGTCTCTCAAGGCGTCAGCTTAGGTCTACGTGACCTATTTTCCGCCTAACTAATAACTCCTTGGGACACCCGTAACATTATTCAGACTGCTAAACGATCTATAATAATTTAAAATTCAATAATAGTCCCTTACTTCATGAATCGCATCATTATTAAATCGGTAAACTACATTTAATATCATTCGGCCTAGTTCCACCATTTCTCGCTATGAGCCGGGAGCGCTCTCTCCCCTCCCATGACCTTGAACGCTCAGTGTTGCCAATGGCGGGGCATTCGAAATCACTCTGAAATTTCTGAATATTACAATCGACCCCCCTAAAAAAGACAGCACTGTCCTCATGTGCTGAGAAAACATACATACGACCCCCCTAAAATTTGTTCTAAGAAACTGCATCTTACCCCTTTTGCTAAACGCAGCATTCCCGTCTTCTCTTCTCTCCTTTTCTCTCCCGCTAACACTCGACCCCCCTAAAAGAAAACAGCACTGCCCTCATGTGCTGAGAGAACAACTTAGAACCCACCTTCAACTCTGTACTATTCCACTCGCAGCTAGCAACTCCATTTCTTCCCCATTTCTTCCAAGCCCAACTCATAACCAACCAGAACATCACGCTCCCCTTTTGCCTGGCCCTTAACTAGAGAACCAATGTCAAAATTAATACCAGCCCAAAACAAACATGCTCTCCTTTGCCTGGCCCTTGAACTAAGAGGAACCAGTGTCAAAACGATACTCAGTCCAAAACAAACATGCTCTCCTTTTGCCTGGCCCTTGAACTAAGAAGAACCAGTGTCAAAACAATACTCAGTCCAAAACAAACATGCTCTCCTTTTGCCTGGCCCTTGAACTAAGAGGAACCAGTGTCAAAACAATACACAGTCCAAAACAAACATGCTCTCCTTTTGCCTGACCCTTGAGGTAAGAGGAACCAGTGTCAAAAAAAATACTCAGTCCACGTCTCCGAACCTCATGCCGGCAGACCAACCCTCTGACAATGTACCAGTCCATATTAGTGAGGCCCTGGACATTACAACCGTACTCTCAATCCCGCTCATGACAGCAACTCAATCCCGCTCATGACAGCAACCACTACTCAACGCACATCTCTGACCTAACCATCTCTCCAATCCCCCCTGCCCTACTCACAGCTCCTCCAACTCACCCTCGACAACCTGCCCCTTCTCATTACCCTGCAACCTAAACTGTAATTTGTCGGCTTCGTCTTTCAGTTGGAGGCTCGATCGACCTCTCTGAACTACTTCTCTTCATCTTGCTCATCTGGAGTGGGGGCTCCTCGTCTTCCTCCTCAGATTCATCCATCGCTGGGTCTCCCGGCTGCCTTAGGGTTGGAGCAGCCTTCAAGTTGCTCCGGTTTTCCACTCTCGCTTCCAGGTCTTCTTCCCCACTGGGCTCAATGCGATATAAACCAGGCCTTGGATTTAGGACCTCAACAATGTGCCATCTCGTATCAAACCAATGGTTTTGCAGCTTACACCGGCCTATTTTTACATTGTTCCTCAGCAAAACCTCCTGGCCCACTTCCCAGCTACTCTCGTGGGCTTTCTCTTCTCTTTTTCTTCTATTTATTTCCTTACGTCTCCGAACATTGATCTCCACTGCTTCCTGCAATCTTCGTTGCCGGTCTCTAATCACCATCACCCACTCATCTACCGGCTCTGGGTCTACTTCCGGCCTAAGGTCAAACGGCAGGTTTGGTTCTCTCCCGTAAAACAACAGGAATGGGGAAAACCCTGTCGTGGCATGCGGAGTCGCGTTGTATTGTGACACCACTGCCGGCAGATGCTCTGGCCACCTATTCTTTTCCTCTGCCTCGAGGGTGGCCAGCAGACCGTGCAGGGTTCGATTGAACCGTTCCACCATGCCATTTCCCTGTGGGTGATATGCTGACGTCCTTATTTTCTTCACCCCAAAGGTGGCACAAGTTTGTCGGACCAATGCACTGCCAAAATTCCTTCCCTGATCGGTCAACAGTCGCTCAGGTGCACCCACTGCCAGGAAGATTCGATTCACCAGGATCTTTGCAATCGTCGAGGCTTTCTGGTCTTTGGTGGGAAAGGCCCAAGTGTAACGACTGTATATGTCAACCATTACCAGGACATTCTCCAATCCTTGCCGCTTGTCCAGCAAGGTGAAATCTGCGGCCAGTGTCTCTAATGGTTTGGCAGATTCAATCGTCCCTACATGCAGTTGGGGTTTCGGCACTTCATCTTTTGCTACTCCACACCTCTCGCAGCTGGCTATGCAGTCTCGCACTGTTTCTCCCATGCCCGACCAGAACCCTCGCTCCTGCACCAGCGACAGGGTGCGATCTCGCCCCTGATGGCCAAACTCGTCGTGGCAGGCTCTAGTCAAAGCCTCCTGCAAGTTTGGAGTTAACACTGGCACCTCCCTCCATAGATTCTTCCCTTCGGGTCTTCTATGCCAAACAACATCTTCTCTTACTATCAGGGATTTCCTAGCTCGGTACATCTTGCGGAAATCATCATTTTGGAGCTCTACCTGTACCTCATCCTCCGGCAGCTCTCCCACCAACCATCTTCGCAGTTTTGTCATATAGTCCATGCCTTCTTGCTCCTTACGCAGCCCATCCATCGTCCACAGTTCCTTCCTTCCTGCCCCGTTCTCCTCTAGTACATGCATCGCTGTATACTCTTCTTCACTATCTTCCTCCTGTTCCGCCGGGATTCTAGATAGCGTATCCGCCACAATGTTGTTCTTCCCCGGCTTGTACTCTATAGTAAAGTTAAACTGCTCGAGATCCGCATTCCACCTACTTTCCACGGCACCTAGTTTAGCCTTCTCCCGGTGACTGAGTGGGTTGTTATCTGTATAGACTGTGAAATGTTTCCCTGCCAAATAATCCCTGAATTTATCCACCACTGCCCATTTGAGTGCTAACATCTCTAACTTACGAGAACTATAGTTGTTCATGTTACGTTCTGATTTCCTCAGGCCCCGACTCGCATAGCACACCGGATGCAGCCTGCCATCCTTCCGCTGGGACAGCACCGCACCTAGCCCACGAAAACTTGCATCTGTTTCTAATATAAACTCCTGAGTGAAATCTGGGCAAGCCAACACTGGTGTCTGTGTAACCTTGTCTTTCAGTTTCTCAAAAGCCTGTTGCTGTTCCTCTCTCCATTCACTATCTACCCGATCCTTAGATTTCCCATGCATCAACGCATGCAGTGGAGCAGCTATTTGGGCAAACCCTTTAACAAATTTGCTGTAAAATGATGTGAACCCTACAAAAGACCGCACATCTTTCACCGTCTGAGGGACTGGCCAATCTCTTATTACCCTAATCTTCTCAGGATCAGCTGTGATGCCTTCAGCTGACACCTGATATCCTAAATAACTTACTTTTGAAGCCATTATTTCACACTTTTTAGGTTTAAATCTTAAGTTATTCTCCCTCATACTGCAGAATAATTCCCTCAATCTGACTATATGTTGATCTATTGTACTTGAAAACACCATCACATCATCAAGGGATACAAGCAACGAGGAGAAGATCTTATCCCCTAAAATCCGCTCCATGTATCTCTGAAAGGTTCCCGGACTATTTGACAATCCCATAGACAGTCGCCTGTACTCAAAGTGTCCAAAGCTTGTGCTGAAGGCAGTCTTTGGACGGTCTGAAGGTTTTACTTCTATCTGGTGATATCCCGCCGCCAGATCAAACGTTGAGAAAAACTGGGCCCCCGTCAGAGATTCTAGAGTTTCATTTATCCTAGGCAGAGGAAACGCATCGCGTACCGTGACCTTATTTAAGTCACGATAGTCAATGCACAACCTCAGCGTCCCGTCCTTTTTCCTCACTACTACAATGGCGGCAAAGTACGGACTCTCACTATGCTGAATTACTCCCTGATCTAACAGCTGGCTAATGTGCTGCTTCACCTCTGGTACCTGGTTTGGAGGGATCCTCCGATATGGCACCCTAACTGGCCTGTCTGTGGTCACTGGGATCTCATGCTGAACCCCAATAGCCTTTCCTATGGGCTGGCCCTCTTCTTCAAAAATATCACTAAACTCTTCTATTAAACACCTAACTGCACTCTCTTGTCCCTCATTCATTTCCTCCGTGTGCACTTTGACCTCCGTACGGGCATCCGGTTGCACTGTCCTCACATGCACCTCTTCACTGATGTCTTCCTCGACTTCCGTCCCCGAAGCCACTTTCCCAATCCGCCAATTGCCCCTCAAGCTCGTACGACTATCAGACAGATTTGCCACCAACACCTGGGTCATGCCTCTCACCACTCTTGCAGCTGTCGGCAACACTATCACACCCTCAGGCATCCAACCTTCATCCTCTATTGTTAGAGGTTCAATCACTACTTCTTTGTTAGCTACCTGGCTTAATGAGGGAACACATACTGACAGCAACCGAGTACTCCGGGGAGGAATGGTTGGTCTTTCCTTCCTCTCTGTCATACAATACCCCAGGCTGATGGCCTCTATTGCACATAACTGCCTAACCTCATGCAAGCAATTTTCCCACTGAGCGGTGCTCCTGGCTTCCCTGCACAAGTGATACATGTGCGGCCAGATCTCCGCAACCTCCCCCAGCACATTCATCCCCAACAACCCGACATGAGATTGCCCCTTACCCTGGGTCTCAATCCCTGGACAAACCAATATCCCCACATCAGTGACTTCCACCCCACATACGACCATAGTGACCCGAATACACCCCACACACGGCACTGGAAACCCTGACGCCTCTTTTACCCTTATTCGAGTGGGCTGCAACACCACGCCTGCAGGCTCCAGCTCCCGACGGTAGAAAAGTTCATCAATTAGCGACACTTCTGCCCCAGTATCTGCTAAACCCCACATTTCACGACCCGCTACCAGCACCGAGACCTTAGGACACTCTGCTTTCAGCCTTAAGGTACCTTCTGTTGTGATTAAATTTGTCATGCGAACCACGCTTGACCATGGGTCCGCTCTCTCTTGACTCATAACATCGCCGGTGGAATCTATTGGTGAGGCCAGGAACGGTTGGCGGGGACTGCCTGGCCTTGGCCATTTCCCGACCGCCAGTTCCGATTGTTATTTCCAACTCGATACTGGCCATTGGCCACGTATCCCCTTGGTACACTCTCTCCTGGTCTGGACCCGTTCGTGCAATTGAAACTGAAGTGGCCCTCTTGTCCACACGCATAGCACCTCGGAGGAATCGAGCCTCCAGTCTGTGGCTCGTCCTCTCTTCCTTTAGTCAGCGGTACCTCCCTCAAAGCTTCTCGTTTTTGTTCCGCCTCTCTCAGCCCCGTGATCCACTCGTCTAGACTATGGTGAGGATACTTCTTGATCTCATCCACTAACCACATACGGCTTTGTTCCTCCTTGAGCCCCCGAGTGATTGAATCTCCCAACAGGGCCTTACCATATTTATGATCATGGTGGTTTAACTCATCGTTTAAATCTAGCATAGCATCATAATATTCAAGAAGCGTTTCGTTGCTCCCTTGTTTCCGCGTCATCACCTTCTGAATGGCGTCGTACGTGGCCGTCTGCCCGCCGTATTGCTGCTTCAAATAACAAGTTAACTCATCTACGGTTTCCCAGTCTCTGCGTGCGTTGTATACGCGATCTGCCGCAGGCCCCGCAAGATGCCTTATTATGAATTGGATTCGACTGACTTCGTCTCCGTCTAGCAGCTTGAGGGTTCGGTCAACCTCTCTTAACCACTTTCCTACCTCTATTCCTGGCCTACCGTCGAACTTAGACATGGTCAACCCGGCCCCGAGACTAGTTCCCTCTCTACTATTGTGTCTCCTCATCTCCCACATTGTCTCATCGTGCTGTATTTTATACTGTGTCTTTACCCTATCTAGTGCATCCCCCAACAGAGCTAGGTGTTGTTGGTGTTCCGTCTCTAACTGTTGCAATTGTGTGTGGTACTCCCCCCTTAACTGTTGTACATATACTCCATACTCCCCCCTGATTTGGTTCGCCCATGCCTGACATTCCCCATTGATCTTCCCTTCTAACTGTCCCAATCGTTCCTGGTACTCTCCCCGGATTTTCCCCTCTAGCTTCCCAATACGTTCCACGAACTCTTCTCTCAACTGCACCAACCCCGGGCTGTCTCTCCTTTTCTCCGAGTAACCCCGTACCGTCAACCACAACAAACCCATTCCCACGGCGAGCATGAGTAGAGTTGGGGTCACACTCTCTACCGTTTCCATCCACTCCATGATTACGCTCATTATCCCAACCACAGAACTATCAGTCACGAAATAAATAGAACTACGCTCTGCTACCATTTGTAACCGGTCGGAATTTACTGGACTTTAATTTCTCACTTGACTTGGGGTTTATTTAAAATTAATAGATGGTAATGGCAGTGGAAGCGCCCCTTTGAGAAAAATCCCGAACCAGCACAAGAACACTTAAATCTACTAACAAATAAATTGTCCGTGACCCGTGGAAGGATAGCGTCTGTGACTGGGATGAATGAGACACACTGTTAAATTTAGACACTTATATTCCCTACAACACTACAAACACCATCCAATAATGGTACACCAATATGCGCACCTCTTAACTTGAACTTAAACACTACCCTGGGGAGTAAAAGTTATACAGGATCTAGAAATTATTAGAAACTCAGGCAACAATAAATTTGGAGTATTAAGAAATGTTGCTTGCACAATGAACCGGCCTTAAGGGCACTCAACAAAATTATATCAGTCACTGAGGAAATGGTAATAAAAATGAGAAATTATATACTCTACAATGAATAGCTTAAGGGCACTCAACAAAATTATATCAGTCACTGAGGAAATGGTAATAAAAAATAAGAAATTAAATACTCTACAATGAATAGGCCTTAAGGGCACTCAACAAAATTATAGCACCCCAACAGATGCACACTTCCTAACCTAACCTAACCACTACTCTGGGGAACAAGGTTATACCTGAGATCAGAATTATGAAGAACAATCAGAGGCATTAAAAGAATCAAATCACGGTATCACTCTGGTTCCACTTGATGGCGCAAACATTCAAAACAATATTATCAAAATTATCTAGAAACTATTAAACTACACCCGTAATAAGGGAGGGAAAATGTTCCTCCAGGTATCTCCTAGAGACCTAGACTCACGGTCTCAGTGTGTGACCATTAGTCTACTCAGATAGCCTCAGTGTACTCCCAGTGCGTCCATAAAGCGGACGGGAGTGAGCCAATCAGACCTTGTACAGTTGAGAGAAGCTTTAGCGTCCCGTTAGCAAGAGGGTTTCACTAGCAGCTCGGGACATGTGGTGATGTGCCCGGAGTGGTAAGAACTGATCACCCACTGCTGGTCCTGTGTCGTTTAGTTGTCGGGAGCACTCGTTCACTCAAGAGATCCTTTGCTACCCCGCTAAACAGTGACAGGCCTACTTTGATCGGTCCAATGGCGACAATCGCCACCCTCAGTCATCAACGGCAGTCTCAAACGGCAGTCAATCTCTCGCAGTCAACTCTGGGTCAACTCCAGTCAAGTGGGTTCTGGGGGAAACCCTGAAATGAACTCACTGTTAGCTCTAGTTTACTTTATCACTGCCCTATCTAACCCTGTCTGAGATCGAATGAGACTTACTTGTTATACTGCAATATTTCAGCACAGGTGACTAGGCCACGTGACTATTTCTGGGACAGACGCGCAGGGACGTCTTGTTTGTGTGAGTGCTATCCGGGACTGAGAGAGAGGCCGGGTCGTCTCTCAAGGCGTCAGCTTAGGTCTACGTGACCTATTTTCCGCCTAACTAATAACTCCTTGGGACACCCGTGACATTATTCAGACTGCTAAACGTTCTATATTAATTTAAAATTCAATAATAGTCCCTTACTTCATGAATCGCATCATTATTAAATCGGTAAACTACATTTAATATCATATAGGCCTAGTTCCACCATCTCTCGCTATGAGCCGGGAGCGCTCTCTCCCCTCCCATGACCTTGAACGCTCAGTGTTGCCAATGGCAGGGCATTCGAAATCACTCTGAAATTTCTGAATATTACATATATATATGTAATATTCAGAAATTTCAGAGTAATTTCAAACACAGCGCAATTGGCGATACTGAACTTTCAAGGTCGTCGGAGGGAAGAGAGCTTCTCCCTGCACATAGCGAGAGGTTGTGGAACTAGGCCTAAGTTATATTAAATGTAATTTGCCGAATTAATAATGATGAGATTCATGAAGTTAAGGGACTATTATTGAATTTGAAATTATTATAGATCGTTTATCAGTCTGAATAATGTCACGGGTGTCCCAAGGAGTTATTAGTAAGGCGGAAAATATGTCACGTAGGCCTAAGCTAGCGCCTTGGAGAGACGTGACGCTGGCTGGCCCTCAGTCACGTGAAAGCGATTAGACCTACAGGACATCCCTGCCCGTCCGTCCACAGAAATAGTCACGTGGCCTAGTCACCTGTGTTGCACTATTGCAGTATAACAGGGAGTCTCATTCGATCTCAGACAGGGTTAGATAGGGCAGTGGTAAAGATAACAAGAGCTAACAGTGAGTTCATTTCAGGGTTTCCGTCAGAACCCACTTGACTGCGAGAAATTGACTGCGAGAGTGATGACCGCTAGAGATTGACTGCCGTTTGAGACTGCCGTTGATGATTGAGGGTGGCGATTGTCGCCATTGGACAGATCAGTGTAGGCCTGACACTGTTTAGCGGGGTATCAAAGGATCTCTTGAGGGAATCTAGCGGTCTGGGTGCCCAGCTGACGACGGGACGATCGTTGGGGTCATCAGGTCTCCTCTACCTCGGCTCACAACACCACATGTCTCGAGCAGCTTAGTGAAACCCTCTTGCTAACGGGAAGCTAAAGCTTCTCTCAACTGTACAAAGTCTGATTGGCTCACTCCCTTCTGTTTCATGGATGTACTGGGGGTAAAGTGAGGCCAGCTGAGTGATACAGGGCCGCACACTGGGGCCGAGAGTCAGTGGAGTTAGAGGTACACTTTCCAAGGTTGAGAAAGGCTGATTTGGGCCTTCAACTACGGGTGCCTGTTGGTTGTGCCTTAAACGACTACGGAGTGCAGGTGGAATCTGTGTGTGTGTTAGGTTAGGGAGCATGGTTCACGGGTATTGGACTCAGTAACGTCTTTATAATTGTGACAATATTTTTGTGTGTAGTTAATACTATTTTTTCAGTTACTAATGTATACTGTGTGCATTTAAAATTTCTTTATAGTTTCAATCTCTGATATAACCTTTGTTCCCCAGAGTAGTGTTTAAGTTAGGTTAGGAGGTGTGCATCTGTTGGTGTAACATAATTATATTGAGTGCCCTTAAGGCCTATTCATCGTAGAGTATATAATTTCTTATTTTTTAATACCATTTCCTCAGTGACTGATATTATTTTGTTGAAAACCCTTAAGGCCTGCATCTGTTGGTGTAACATAATTATAATGAGTGCCCTTTAGGCCTATTCATGGTGGAATTATTAATTTCTTATTTTTGAATACTATTTTCTCAGTGCTGGATATTATTTTGTTGAAAGCCCTTAAGGCCTGTTTCATGTGTGCAAGCAACATTTCTTAATACTTCAAATTTATTGTTGCCTGAGTTTCTAATAATTTCTAAATCATGTATAACTTTTATTCCCCAGAGTAGTGTTTTAAGTTCAAGTTAAGAGGTGCGCATATTGGTGTACCATTATTTGATTGTGTTTGTAGTGTTGGAGGGAGTATAAGTGTCTAAATTTTACAGTGTGTCTCATTCATCCCAGTCACAGACGCTATCCTTCCACGGGTCATGGACAATTCATTTTGTTTAGTAGATTTAAGTGTTCCTGTGCTGGTTCGGGATTTTTCTCAAAGGGGCGCTTCCACTGCCATTACCATCTATTATTCTTTAATAAACCCCAAGTCAAGTGAGAAAATAAAGTCCAGTAAATTCCGACCGGTTACAAATGTTAGCGGGAGAGAGAAGTGGAGAAGGCGGGAATGCTGCATTTAGCACGTTAAAGGGGTAAGATGCAGTTTCTTAGAAAAATTTTTTAGGGGGGTCGTATGCATGTTTTTCTCAGCACATGAGGACAGTGCTGTTTTTTTTTTAGGGGGGTCGATTGTAATATTCAGAAATTTCAGAGTAATTTCAAACACTGAGCAATTGGCGATGCTGAACTTTCAAGGTCGTCGGAGGGAAGAGAGCACTCCCTGCACATAGAGAGAGGTTGTGGAACTAGGCCTAAGTGATATTAAATGTAATTTGCCGAATTAATAATGATGAGATTCATGAAGTTAAGGGACTATTATTGAATTTGAAATTATTATAGATCGTTTATCAGTCTGAATAATGTCACGGGTGTCCCAAGGAGTTATTAGTTAGGCGGAAAATATGTCACGTAGGCCTAAGCTAGCGCCTTGGAGAGACACGACGCTGGCTGGTCCTCAGTCACGTGAAAGGGATTGGACCTACAGGACATCCCTGCGCGTCCGTCCACAGAAATAGTCACGTGGTCTAGTCACCTGTGTTGCACTATTGCAGTATAACAAGTAAGTCTCATTCGATCTCAGACAGGGTTAGATAGGGCAGTGGTAAAGTTAACAAGAGCTAAAAGTGAGTTCATTTCAGGGTTTCCGTCAGAACCCACTTGACTGCGAGAAATTGACTGCGAGAGTGATGACAGCGAGAGATTGACTGCCGTTTGAGACTGCCGTTGATGATTGAGGGTGGCGATTGTCGCCATTGGACCGATCAGTGTAGGCCTGTCACTGTTTAGCCGGGTATCAAAGGATCTCTTGAGGGAATCTTGCCGTCTGGGTGCCCAGCTGACGACGGGACGATCGTTGGGGTCATCAGGTCTCCTCTACCTCGGCTCACAACACCACATGTCTCGAGCAGCTTAGTGAAACCCTCTTGCTAACGGGAAGCTAAAGCTTCTCTCAACTGTACAAGGTCTGATTGGCTCACTCCCTTCCGTTTCATGGATGTACTGGGGGTAAAGTGAAGCCAGCTGAGTGATACAGGGCCACACACTGGGGCCAAGAGTCAGTGGAGTTAGAGGTACACTTTCCAAGGTGGAGAAAGGCTGATTTTGGCCTTCAACTACGGGTGCCTGTTGGTTGTGCCTTAAACGACTACGGAGTGCAGGTGGAATCTGTGTGTGTGTGTTTGGTTAGGGAGCATGGTTCACGGGTATTGGACTCAGTAACGTCTTTATAATTGTGACAATATTTTTGTGTCTAGTTAATACCATTTTTTCAGTTACTAATGTATACTGTGTGCATTTAAAATTTCTTTATAGTTTCAATCTCTGATATAACCTTTGTTCCCCGGAGTAGTGTTTAAGTTAAGTTAAGAGGTGCGCATATTGGTGTACCATTATTTGATTGTGTTTGTAGTGTTGGAGGGAATATAAGTGTCTAAATTTTACAGTGTGATTCATTCATCCCAGTCACAGACGCTATCCTTCCATGGGTCACGGACAATTCATTTTGTTAGTAAATATATATATATATATATATATATATATATATATATATATATATATATATATATATATATATATATATATATATATATATAACCGGTTGGACTTACTGGAACTTTAATTTCTCAATTGACTTGGTGTTTATTAATTATTAGATGGAAATTGCAGTGGAAGCGCCCCTTTGAAAAAAAACCCGAACCAGCACAAAAGCACTTAAATTTACTAGCAAAATGAATTCTCCATGACCCGTGGAAGGATAGCATCTGTGATTGGGATGAATGAGACACCCTGTAAAATTTAGACAGTTATAATCCCTCCGACACTACAGACACAGTCAAATAATGGTACACCAACATATGCGCACCTCTTAACCTGAACTTAAAACACTACTCTGGGGAATAAAAGTTATACATGATATTGAAATTATTAGAAACTCAGACAATGCCTCATTAGACAACAATAAATTCAAAGTATTAAGAAGTGTTGCTTACATACATGAAACAGGTCTTAAGGGCTTTCAACAAAATTATATCAAGCACTGAGAAAATGTTATGGAAAAATCAGAAATTAGTAAATCCACCATGAATAGGCCTAAAGGGCACTCAATAAAATAATATTACCCCAACAGATACACACCTCCTAACCTAACTTAAACACCACTCTGGGGAACAAAGGTTATACCTGAGATTGAAATTACAAAGAAATATTTAATGGTTAAAGGAACTAAATCACAGTACCACTTACAACATAAGGGAGAAAACTCATCTGAAAACCAGTTCCCTCATTCTCTAGTTTCAATTAGTGACACAACATTAAAAAACAATACTATCAAAATTATTTAAGGAATATTAACTACACACAGCAAGACCAGATCAGTAACTGAAAAAATAGTATTAATTACAAACAAAAATATTATCACTATTATTATGAAGTTACTGAATCCACCAATACCCGTGAACCATGCTTCCTTACCTAACACACACATAGATTCCACCTGCACTCCGTAGTTTTTTAAGGCACAACCAAGAGGCACCCGTAGTTTAAGGCCCAAACCAGCCTTTCTCAACCTTGGAAAATGTACCTCTAATTTCCACTACTCCTGGCCCCAGTGTGCGGCCCTGTATCACTCAGCTGGCTTCACTTTACCCCCAGTACATCCATGAAACGGAAGGGAGTGAGCCAATCAGACCTTGTACAGTTGAGAGAAGCTTTAGCGTCCCACTAGTAAAAGGTTTTCACTAAGCTGCTTGAAGATATGTGGTATTGTGAGCCTACGTAGAGGAGAGCTGATGACCCCAAACGATCGTCACGTCGTTAGTTGGGCACCCAGACAGCTGGTTTCACTCCAACTCTCACCATACTCCACAGGTGGCTCAAACCCAGGTCAGTGGACGGTCATACAGCTCGCTTCACCACTCGCCTCATACCACGAGTGGACGTTATCATACCGCGTGGGCTCTGCAGAACCCTGAAAAACCCGAGCTGTTAGCTATTGTCTCACATCACTGTTTGTTCCTACCGCCCTATCTAGCTTTGTCTGAGATTGAATAAAACTTACTTGTAAATACTGATGTTAAATAAACGAAGGAACCAGTTCACGTGGTACGTCTCTCCTGGGTACACAACAGAGATGGTCCTCTAGCTTGACCTCCGTCACAACTCCCCAGCCACGCTTGCTCACTAGGTCACTCTTTTCAGGAGTGACTTATTTACCAGACGATTAACAGCTTAATTAGGACGTTTGCCCAACATTTTCAGACGGGAAAACGATCTATAATTATTTTCAATTTAATAACCGATATTTAATTTCATGATTCGCGTCCCTATTAACTCAGTAAATTACATTTAATATTGTATAGGCCTAGTTCCAGGAAAGCTCACTACGTGGGGAAGCGCTGCCTTCCCTCAGACGACCTTGAAACTCAGTATCGCCAATGGCGCAGCATTTGAAATTACACTGAAATTTCTGAATATATATATAGATATATATGTGTGTGTGTGTAAACTAGGCAGAACATTAGATCAAAAACGTGGGCCTTGGTCAAAATATTCTTGATGCCATATGGCTGCAGGGTCTACCGCTATACAACATATTATGCTTCCAATATCTTTCCAGGTGTAGTAGAGTGGATAATGGAAAAATCGTGCAAATGGTGATATAGGCGTGAAATTCTGCATGATCATACCCTAGGGGCTACTTGTCAAATCTGCCTGATTGGCCATTTGAAAATCCAAGATGGAGGCTATTTTTCAATATGGCTGCCAAATTGACCTTCGAAAGATGAATTTTTTTTTAGAAATTGATGTAGTTGGTTAATCTAAATGATCTTAGTGTCGATATGTTTGTTTTCAAGCATGCTCAGATGATTTTTTTCTATTTCTGATACTTTCAGAAATATATTTGTCTTATTTATGACTAGTTTTATGTTTTTTCCAACTAGGTGAGGGTAGCACGCAGAGGGCTTCTGCATGTGAGGGAGTGATTGTCGGGCACCACCAGGGCACACTGGTGACATCACTGTTGTGCAGCCCAGCATTGGGTTCAGTGTCAGCTAAGAAAAAGCATGTCATACTGCAACAGCTTAGTATCCCAAATGCTGCTTAACCAACCCCAAATCAGTTAAGCAGCCGCACCTGAATTGACAGGATGTGCCAGCGAGGGAGAGCCGAGCCAAGGATAACGGGGTATTAGTTATCAATATGGTGTACAGATCGCACGGGACTAATGACGCTTGATGAACGATAAGACTAAGTGTAGGGCAAAAGGCATGAACCTAGTTGTATCCCATACAAGAAAGTGCTCATCATGGTGGAAAACGGATAAACCCTCGGCCATGAAAATCAAAAATAGTTATGGACACAAAATCTACCAACAAATCATTCCTCACTAACTGGGCAAAGTGTTGTCTTTGTCAACAGGATAAGAAGGAAGAGCTTAAGTCTCCACATGCAAATCCTGTCAAAAAAGGAGATGACGGTTACAAGAGCTTGGCAAGGAAAATTTCTCTATTTCATTCAACCAATTCACTGCCAATCAAGCTTGACCCTGCAAGACTTGTTGAAGATGATGGGATAGAGGAGATCTTAAGGAGAAACATGGCACATTATAATGAGATTTGCAGAATTTTCTTCAACAACATAAAGTTAAATAGAGCTCAGAAAAGGCGAACCACTGCAGCTGCTACAGAGGAGAGCAACAGTAGCAAGATACCACACGAATGGTCAGAGACCCCAAAGCGACAGAATGCTTTCTATGTGAGGAAGAAGCGTCGGGAGATGACATAAGATATGCAATGACAATGAAACTTAAAAAAAGATTGAATGATTGTACGAAGACACTTAGCGATGGAAAACACCTTGCCAAACTAAGTGCAGCAGATGTTGTGGCACAAGAACTGAAGTATCACCCTCGCTGCCTGGCAGACCTGTACAACCGAAAAAGAACACACCGTAATGCTCATGAGCAAGAAGAAGCACAAGAGCTTCATCCGAACAAGGACGCATACCCAACTGCTTTCGCTGAACTGGTCACTTACATCACTCAGATGAAAGCTTCTAGTGAAGGTACTGAACCATCCATTTTCAGACTTGTTGACCTGGTCACACTCTACAGACAGAGCAGCTGGGTGTTGGATCGCCCGATGTTCATGCTACTCGATTGAAGGACCAGCTGCTTTTTCACATCCCCCAGCTGCTTCTCATTACCTGGTAGAGATATCCTACTGGCCTTTGAGAATGATGTTGGGTCAATCCTGGCACAAGCAAGCAAATACGGTGACGCGATCCATCTGGCCAAAGCTGCTGGGATGATACGACGGGACATGCTTCAGCACAAGTCACACTTCAGCAGTACACATCATGAAGGATGCATTGAACAGGCTGTTCCACCATCACTGCCTCAATTTGTATGCATGATCGAACATGGTGTAGATATCAAATCCCAACTCCAGCATGGCGCATCGAAGTCTGACCTTGTTATGTCACAGCTCTTGCAGTACAACTGCTTTGCCAACTACAAAGTAGGAACACATAACCACAGACACTCCAAGGACCATGAGACACCTTTTGCTTTCTACGTCGGCATGTCTTTGTTTGCTACGACGAGAAAGGTGGCAGCTCATCGATATGCTGCATGGAAATGGGGTCAGCATTTCATATGACAGAGTTCTACAATTATCAGCCCAGCTAGGAGAAGCCGGTGTATGCCAGTACGTGGAAGATGTAGTAGTGTGCCCACCAATCTTGAGGAAGCAGTTGTTCACGACTTCAGCAGTGGACAACATTGACCACAACCCCACTGCGACTACGGCCAAAGCGTCCTTCCATGGGACCAGTGTGTCCATCTTCCAACATCCAAGCTCTGAGCAGGCTGGTAAGGAGCGTGAACCACTCAGACGGAATGCAGATACGATAGTCAAGAAAGTTCCTGAGCTTCCAGAAGCATTCAGCAATGTCCTACCAGCTTATATTATGAATAATCCCAATCCTCCCTTGGTAGTACCTCAGTCATTGCCAGCACCTGAGTCAATCGAGTCACACCTGCAGGAAGAGTATGCTTGGCTGGAAGAGGTCTTGCTCACTGAGGATGTGTCATAAGTGAACAGCAGTAAATGCACAAAGTTGTACTGTCAGGAGAAGTCACAGGAACCAGTGCTAATAGCGAGTCCTTTTTTTTTTTATGTTCTTTTATGTTATATATTTTTTTTTACTAAAAGTGTTATTTTATGTAGATAAAAATGCTACAATGGTCTTAAAACTATAAGAAATCATCTGAGCATGATTGAAAACATACATATCGACACCAAGATCACTCAGATTGACCAACTACATGAATTTCTATAAGAAAAATCAACTTTTAAAGGTCAATATGGCGGCCATCTTGAAAAATGGCCGCCATCTTGGATTTTTAAATGGCCAATCAGGCAGACTTGACTAGCAACCATTAGAGAATTACCATGCCAAATTTGGTGTTTGTATCACCATTTGCATGATTCTCTTGAAAAATTGCATTTAGCTGCCCCACTTGTGGTAGTACCTCCCTGTTTGATCGCTGCCTATTACCTATTTTTTTTTTGTAAGTGGCCTCCCAATGGCTATACTTTCGCCGCCATTTTATTACCTTAAAATTAACTATCCTAATACATAACTAGCTTTCCTTGAGTTAGTTGAGCCGCAGATCTATGCGGCAATCAGTGACTGTTGTCTCATAGTCAATATCTGCAACAGTTGTCGGCTTTGGGGCCGATGCTCTCGTTCCCCTGAGGCAGAGCAAAGCATACCTAAGGAGAGAGGACAGCCGACACCTACCATAAATCAGAAATAAGCACCTTTATTATGGACCAAACTTGAAACGTCCTAGAGCGGTAAACCAAGAGTTTCTGTAAAACTATTAAACTTTATGTATTACATTCTGCCAGATTTCGATACAAAAATTGTATTGTCAACTACTTTGGTTTGTCATATTTGACGTCTTCAGCTGAAGTAAATTAACTATTGGTGGTGTTAATGAGTATGAGGGAAGGGAAAATGATTGGAAGAACTGGGGGTGTGATATTTGGAGGGATAGGGGATTGGTTTAGGATAAGGTCAAATTATGGAAAAATGAAGTAAAGTAAGAGAATTATAGATTCTTTGCTCACCATATGCGTTATAGCTCGATATTAAAATAAAATGATGTACTGGAATGGAAACTTTTAGTTCTCAGGTCTTTCTTATGTAGTTGATTACAATACTAATTTACAGTAGCCAGTATTTCAAGGATGAAATGACGACCTCTGCCTAGGATATCGTTTAATAGCACCATTTGTATTATATAAATATTCACCCAAATGCATAACATTTAAATGTATAATACCAAATAATTCACTAAGTTATTCAACAATGACTCAGTAGTTATTCACTAAGTTGTTCAACAATGACTAAGTAGTTATTCACTAAGACATTCAACAATGACTCAGTAGTTGTTCATGTTATATATACTGAGGTCTATAACTTCATCAGAGGTTGAGCCAGGTCAAGCTGATTTAACAAATGCCTCGCCCGATCCTCCTTGACTCTCACGCTCTGAGCGAGACGAGAAAGCAGGCAGACTCTTATCACTTGTTACCCGGTGAACACCTCACTTTCGTGTTCTCATATATAAGTCACTCAAGACACTTCTCCTAGTAGAGAAGGAACAATATACTCTCAACCGAACTAAGTACCTGTGAAACTATATATTTATACAATAGAGAAAATACAGCTAAGTGTTTACTTCAGCCCAGCCACTTACTAGATGTGAATTACACGAAAGCGCTTGGGATCTTCGTGTTTTCTTCTTTTTTCTTCTTTCCTTGTGGTTATCAGCATATATGTATATATATATATATATATATATAACAATCAACACCTCAACCCGCCAGGATTCGAACCCACGGCCCACAAGCCTATGACTGTGACCGGGGAACGCTAACCGCTGGACCACCAGGGCTAATGAAATATATATATATATATATATATATAAGACTAAGGCACTGGTGGCAGCTGTGGGATGGATACAAGAATCAGTCAGACATTCAGAAACAAACGAAACAAGTGATTCCAGTGACAAAAGTGGCACTTTAAGTGAATCATCAACAAACAAGCAATTACAAGAAAATTAAGTGGACAGTGGCTGTAAACACTTGCAAAATGTATACACAGAGACACAGTGGTAACAAAAACATTATAAAATATTGCCAACACAGCAGTCAAGCCCTCAGTGACACACCCAACTGAAGGTTACCCCAACAGGAGCCGAGGGCTGCCGAGCCTACCCAATCAACACTCGTCGGTATGCAACAGAGGACAGCCCCAGCTTGTCAGAGCCAAGCTCTCACTTCTCGTCGCCCCAAAAGGACGAAGGTAACAAGCCTCCAAATAGGTTTTAACACTAAGAGTCTGGAGGATCCAGCAGTAGCACATACTTTCAGAGCGCAGCTCGAACATGGGCTGGTAAAATACACTATAACAAACCACCCAAATCACATTACCGAATGGGGTTTTCTCGACATTGTTATGACAAAAACCTGCAGAGAGACCCTTGGCCAGATCGAAAGAATACACCAGGACTGGTTTGATGAAAATGACCCGGAAATCAATGTACTCGTCGATGATAAACGTGCTGCTTTAACTGATTGGCTGAACAAGCCTCAGAGTCTGACCAAAACTGATACCCTCTGCAAGAAAAAAACAGGGGCCGAGTGTGAACTTCTCAAACTAAAGAACGATTGGCTTAAAAATAAAGCACGTGAAACACAAAAACTTGCTGATCAACTCAAGATAAGCAAATTTTTCAATTCGTCCCCCTCAGCTCATCCTATGGTAACTCCCCAATTAAAGACGAAGAAGGCATCCTTCAGTGCTGGAAAGAGCACTACCATTTGCTGCTCAACTGAAACACTGATGTGGATGTCATGAGTACCCAGTAGGTAGTCACACTCTAGCTATCACCTGTGGCGTTTCCCCCCCTACCTGCCAACTCGGGTACTACACGTCCACCTTCTCCTGTGGGAACAACAACCCACCTAACCAAGTGACTGGGAGTGACCCTCACCAACACCATTCATCTTTATTCTGTTGGTTGCAGCACGTGTACTTTCTTTGACCTTCTCTTTTCACACCTCAGTGACCCTGAGTTTTTGCTGTTCCTTAATCATTACTAATATACCTACACTAATGTACTGAACCGTATGTGCTACACCCTCTTCACCCATGGTGTCGACACAATACTCCCTCATATTGGCCCTGATGCCTTTTCTATAATAATCACTGGGTTACACCAACCCCAATTGTAAATATTACTTTCTTGACTCTCCTGAGTTTAGCTCTAGTCTTCTACTATCGCATTCATCTCCCTAATTAGCCATAACTTCAGTAGTTTTCCCCTTTACTAAGATACCTTTTTGATCAGTGTATATCTTCTCTTGCCCACAAATTTAATGTAATTGGATTCTGTAAGACCAAACTCACTAACGATACTGAACATTTGTATAACATCCCTAATTATACCAGACACTGCATCAATACGACACGACACAGTGGTGGCGTCGCACTATATGTTGATATTAAGTATAACACTTCTGTAAGAGATGATTTAAAGGTTCAGGAGGAGTTCATGGAAAGTGTTTTCACTGAATTACGTGACGACCCATGAAATATCCTTGTAGGAGTAATCTACAGAAGACCCCACACTAATGTAAGGAACTTTCTTGATAAATAATCAGAGCTTATCTCTATCATTGGTTCAGAGAGGAAACACATCAGTAATAGACAAAAC
The DNA here is from genome assembly GCA_958450375.1 of Homarus gammarus. Lineage (NCBI taxonomy): Eukaryota > Metazoa > Arthropoda > Malacostraca > Decapoda > Nephropidae > Homarus > Homarus gammarus. The sequence continues at coordinate 43,942 of CAUDMG010002817.1, read as the reverse complement.
CGACCAGAGTAACTGCCATCTCTGCCACTGTGATATATCATATTTGGATTAACAACACTCCAAACAATCTTCAAGTAAAATTATTAATAACATCATTGAACATCATTAAAAAGTAGCCCGCCTATTACTACCTGGTTTTTTTACACATTTGTAACTCCTCCTTCACTAGTGGTGTCTTCCGGATAAACTGGATTGCTAAATTTCACCCAGCTTATAAAAAACCTGGGGATACAATATTTTCAATAACATTCATATAGAGTCTCAGTTTGGATTTAGAACAAGAAGGTCAACTGAGAGTGCTCTGCTATCCTTCACGAATGACATCTTAATCTCCTTTGATGACAGTGCGTTCGCATTCAGAATATACCTGGACCTCTCTAAAGCTTTTGATACTGTCAACCATACCATTCTCCTGTCAAAGTTAGAACATTACGGGCTTGTCCCACAATTGGTTTACCTTATATCTGTCAAACAAGAAGCAGTATGTTTGCTAAAATAATCATCAATCTGACATCTTCACTAATTTTGCAGGGCGTCCCTCAAGGCTCCATTTTCGGTCCCGTACTGTTCTTGTTGTACATAAATGATATAGTCCATTCCAGCACACTCGCCAAATACAAATTATTTGCAGACGAGAGTAATCTCTATGCCAGCAACTCAAATCTCCATTCCTTGATGAGAACTATGAACAATGAATTGACAAAACTCTGGAACTGGGTAATACGTAATAAACTGACCTTAAACCTAGAAAAAAAACACTACACAATCTTTCACAGAAGGAAAAACTTATGCCCAGATTTGGACCCCTTGTACCTTGGTAATACAGTCCTACCACCATGATACGTGTAATATTCCAGATAATACTTTATTGAGGTAATTGTACACAATATATCACGTGCCGTCAGGAGAGCCACGTCAATATTGTATTATTATTGACTCTGTATATGTATTTTTCTGGCTAAGTAAACTGTTTCAATATCAATAGCAATATCAATGCCCAGATCCCAGTGCCGAATGGGGTATCCTCGATGCTATCATCACTTAAACCTGCAGGAAGACCCTCGGCCAGATCGAAAGATTTCACCAGGATAGGTTTAATGAAAATAAAAAGGAAATCAACGTGCGGGTAAGCATAATGTTTTCACTGATTCGCAGAACAACTCACCTGATACATTCCAAGAGAAGAAAGAGACGGCCCAGAGCGAATTTCGCAGTCTAAAGAACGAATGGTTGGAAAAATAGCGTATGAAAAACGCAAAAAAATTGCGGATCAGTACGAGGTGCAAGAATTTTTCAATTCCGCTAAAACAATGAATGGCCCAATTACTCATAGCGTGAGACCCCTCCTCTCACCCGACGGTAATTCACTAATTAATGACGAAGAAGGCATCCATCAGAGCTGTAAAGAGCACTACCATTCGGTGCTCAACTGTAACACCGATGTGGATGTCCTGACCCCCCAGCAAGGCCCTCAGCATCAAGAGCTGTCATCGAACATGTGCCTGATGGAATCTCAGCCGAGGTGTATAAAGAAGGAGGACCTCTGTTTACTAACCGTCCCTCCTCTCTCCTGGAGAATAATGAGAAAATGACCAAATCCCCCAAGATCATTAAGGCGCCTCCATCGTCAATATTTATAACAAGGGAGACCAGTCAAGCAATGGCAACTACCATGGGATCTTGCTACTTGCTGTCCTTAGCTGGCAAGATTATCCCCGGAGTCCTCCTAAACAAACTTTTTCCTGAGGCGGAAAATTTCCTCCCTGAATCTTAATGTGGCCTTCATCGACCTTACTAAGGCCTTCGACTCGGCCAACAGGGAACCTCTCCTGCGATGAATTTTGGTGGGCAGCCAAAATTCATCGCCATTGTAAGGCAACTCCACGATTGCATGAACGTCAGTGTCTTGCACAATGGCACCCAGCATGAGTTCTTCCCCATCCAAAAAAGGGAAAAGAAGGATGTGTACTGGCACCAACTTTCTTTTCCATTTTCTTGGCTACCTTCCATACTCGTGTCAGTGCTAATGTAGCCGACATGGTGAACATCCAGTACCGGTTGAAGGGACTTTCAACACAAGACGACTATAGGAAGGAACAAAAGTGTTTGCCGCTTCCATCACTGAACTTCAGTATGCAGACGAACCTCACCCTCGTCGCTCAAACTGAACGCAACCTTCAGGAGATCATGAGCACCTACGCAGATGTGTATGTACACTTCGTCTTTGAGGTGAATGTAAGACTCAGTGTAAAGGCCTGGCCTTTGGGATATAAATCCCCAGCCTAATCAGGATCTTTTAGAAAGGAAAGTCAAGAACCATGGGTTTACAAGAGGGTAACAAGCAACTGTTAGAGATTGATATCTCTTTACTTCGAAAATAATCACCACAATTTAACTCTGACACCACTCACACAAATATTAAATAAACAGCACTGGAGTCAAACAATTACTTAAAACAAAACAATCAATACAACAATGAACAGGTATTTCCTACGGCTGCAGAAGAATCTTCCTCCTAACCAGCACAGTGGAATGTTCTGGTAACGCAGTGATCAACTCTCAGGGGAGATCCAGGGCAGCTTCCTCACTTGGCGCCGGCGTTGGTGGGCGATGTCTTGGCACACAGGAGAGACGGTGAATAGGGCGTGGAGAAAATAGCTATCACGTAGCTGCCGCGGCAGTAGCTGGAGTAGGTGACCAGAGTTGACAGGGGAATAGTGGACTAGGAACCTCAGATAAGTACACAACCAGAGTTGGAATTGAACAGCGGGGTGAAGTAACAGCTGTGGTGACGGCTGGATCGTGTCTGGCATGCGATGAGGTAGCAGCGACCTTCTCACCTCCATCTCTCCCCCCCCCCCCCCCAGTGGGGTCACGAATAAGCAAATAAGTGGCGAACAACCTACCCGCTCGTTGCAGCCCTTACACTCAGATTCTCTTTTAGCCTGCTCCTAGTTCAGCCACACTTCTACCATCTATCCAGGTTAACGGTACTATCTTCTCTAATATTACCCACTTTCAGTACCTTGGCTCTCACCTTTCCACCACCGAAGGCATCGATGAAGAGATTCACCATCGGATCAGATGGGCATTTCAAGCCTTTGGCAGACTCCGTACCCGTGTCTTCAATTGTAGGGAGCAGGAATTATCTACAAAGTTGCATATACTGTATATCGATCAGTGGTCTTCCACACCCTACTGTATGGCTTCGTTTCGTCTCCGGTTTGTTCGAGATCTGGACCCGGACCGCGAGTTCGTCTTTCTCCAGGTCCCACAGATTCCCAGCGCTCGTTCAGTGGGGAGCCTGTCGTCCTTCAAATTACCTCCTTTACCTCCACGGCTTTCTCCGTCTGTGGAACTGCCTTGAGGACTCCCTTGTGATTTCAGACCCACTTCGAAGTCTGAATCCGCCCTTCTTCATCAGCTGTCTCAGTAGATGAGTCATTATCGTTGCCTTCCTTCCCCGGTGAATCTACTGAGAGAAGCAGATCGTCAACTTAAAAGTTACGACTCGCTCTCTTGATGTCGTCATGGACATCTCCCTGTGATCTTGGAATGTTCGTTGTAGCGCAAACCCGGCACTTGAAGGGCTCCACACACCCCCAAAGAGATGTACTGTCATTCGGTAAGTGGTGGGGGCCCCTGACAGCTGGTCGTCCGTCCACCATAAGAATCATAAAACGTCTCGATGTTCTGGTACTATTCGTACTTGGTGGAACATTGCCTCGAGGTCAGACATGAATGCCACCTTTCCTTGTTTGGATCTGATGAGGACTCCCATCAGTTTGTTGTTAAGGTCTGGCCCTTGCATCACCTGGCTGTTCAGTGACACCATTTCATACACGGATGCGCAATCAAAAACTATTCTCACCTTTTCTGGCTTGTTGGAATTCAACTCGGGGTGGTGTGGGAGATACCAGGTCTTCCCGGGCGCAGCACTGAGTTCTCGACATGGGACTCGCTCAGCATGTCCCTCGTCGTTTAGACGTCTCATCTCTTCTTGATACCTCTGAGAGAGTCCTGGGTTCTTCAGGAGACGTTTTCTCATTCCCGCCAATCGTTGTTCTGCAAGCTTCTTATTGTCTGGTAGTCCCGGTTCTTCATGGCGAAATGGGATGGGATGTTGGTAGTGTCCGTCCACTTGAGTAATTGACGTTGACCATTGCACCAGGACTTTCTTGTCTTCGACAGAGACGGAATCGTCGTTACTGTAGGTGGATTTGCATTCCCAGAAGTGCCTGACTTGTTTTTCCAGACTTGTCTCCGAGCTCGGTGTTGCCGCTCTGACGAGGTGGTTGATCGAGGCGTAATCACGACTCACCGTTCCAAGCAGTCCATTTGTAGTCCAGCTTCGAAGGGTGCGTGTTGCGAACGGCTCTCCATCCTTCCTGGTCTTTACTTCTAATGGTGCTAGTGCTTGCTGTACATCCAGAACTAATTGGAGATTCACTCTTTTCGGTGTGTGGCGTAGGGCAGTACCTTGGAGGTGTTCCCTGGTGACGTCTCGGGTGTTTGGGACCTACGTTCTCAGAGAAGACAGTAGATTCTTAACAACAATGTTCTTGGAGACAGTGAAGGATCGGCTTTTTCTTACTCCTATGCTAGCCACTTTTAGATCGATCTCTTCATTGTTTTCACTTTTGTCTTCTTTCATTACCATGCAAATGGAGAGGGAACTAGCCTTCTCTCTGCTTGCAGCTGGTTAGCTAAGCTACGGGTGGAGCATGATAGGTCGCTGCCTGAATCCAAGAGAGCTCCGGTGACCACTGTTCCTTTTGCCTCTTGGTTCTTCTCCTCCATCCTGACTTTCACTATTGGAATTGCGACTCTGCTGGACCCTTTTAGTCACAGCCCGCAATTGTTGGGTTTTTCATGTCGATCATCGTTTCCGTTGTCGGTTGTGGTTTCTCTGACCCATCTATGCGGAATTCCTCTGTTTGTAGTCACCAGCACGTTCAGTCTACTTCCAGTCCCTTTCCTCATGGTGCTTGTACCGGCTTCGGTCTTCCATAATTTAAATCCACTGGTCGTCGGTTTCGGTGGCGGCGTAATGGCCTTCACATGACTCAGTCTCGGTCGCTTGTGGTCAGGTGATATGTCCATTTGGTAGGTGAACGTGATAATTGCTCTCTTCACCCCCTGGAACTAACCTGGTGTTCTCCTCTTTCAACTTCTCCCCATTGCACCTTGTCGCTCGTCAGAAATCCCGTGAAATGTAGAAACTTCGAGTGTAATCTAGAGCAGCCATCTATACCACATATCATCTTCCGGCTGCACTTCGTCATCCAGTGATTGCGACCCAGGCAGGCAAAGCAACGACGCTCTTCCCTTACTAGTGAAGTACGTTTTCCTGTGGACATGCTGTGGAACGTCCGGCACATCTGAAGAAGGTGATCTCCGCGGCATAACGAGCAGTGTTCATCGTCCGTTTCTCTGGTTGTCTTTATTCCTGATGTCACCAGGTCCACGAGTTTCTTTCTCGGCGAGGATTGACTTGAGGGTGAGTCTGCATATATTCCGTTTGGTTCCTCTGGTCCTTGTCCCTTTAGAGCCTCCTCCGCCTTGTCGACCATATCCAGTGCGAATTCCAACATCTCGAACCCAGGAGGTCCTTTATCTTTCCCTTGAATCTCTCGGCTAATTTCTGTATTGATTCATACGTGTCAATCTGATGTAGTTCTCCTAGAACCTTCAACTTCCTCACGCAATTCCCCAGTTTGTCTGAGAACTGTTGGTGGCCTTTCGCGTCATTCAGTCGCACAGTTGGACCTCGCAGGGCCTTCATTATTAGCTGGCGGACATAAATGTGCTTGTTACCGTGATGTTTTTTCTAGTATGTCCAAAGCCTCCTCGTAACATGCTTCGAATTTAGAGACACTTCTCGTCGCCTACGCCGGCCCTGCCAAGGACGTTTTGCAAAGTTTTCTGCAAATACAAGATCCTATAATTCGGGTCGACGTAGAGGGTCTTATTGTCCTGCGCAGCCACAATCGCTCCGACGAGCGGTTCCAGTCAAAACGTGTTCCGGGCCTCGGGGTAGACCAACGAGGACAAAAACGATGTTACCTCCACCTGGGAAGGCGATAGTCTCCTCGCGCCACCACTCTTTCTTCTTCTCTGTCTCCTCCTCATCTTCACTTTTTTCTGTTCTGCCTGTATCTTCACTCACACATGTTGCGGGCACGCACAATTTTGCGTGGCGGTAACATAAACTATGTTGTCAGGATCACCACGCAAAAGCCTCAGGGTTATCCTGAGGTTGACTTCGAATATTCTATCTCTGACACTGGTATAACTACTTCTTTCCTCATATTAAGTTCCTTAGTGCTCATGGGACACCCTAGGATAATTCTGAGAGCTTTATTTTGCATATGTTTCGAGTTTGTTAATGCCTTTCCCGTCACGAAGGACCAGGGCAGATGCTTGGTAATCTATCAGAAAACTAACATAGCCAGATACATATTTGAGGTACTGTTCATTTTTTTTTTTTTTTACAATTCTAATATTAGCACCATATTGTGGGCTGTACCCCGCTACACTTCTAAAAGGTTTCAGTCTCTCACTACATTGGCGGGTTAGCTGTTGTATGGCAGGTAAGGTACAAGGGATGGAGACACCAATATATTTAAAAAAAGAGACATAGTTGTATGTATATTCTGTATGCTGTATTTATATTATGTATGTATTTTATGTATGTGCTCCATTTATATACATTATTTATTTAGCCTAGCTATTAGCGTGTGGCAATGTATTTATCAATGTCCCACATGCCTAATTAATGTGCCTGGCGACATATGGAAGCTGTTAATGTATCACTTCCCATACGTCGCCTAGAGAGCAGTTGACCCCCGGACAGAGTAAGGAGTGCTACTTCCCTTGTGTACATATCTGTTATCCAGTAAATAGAACCTACGAAACTATCCAGGTGTTTGTGTTCGCTCCTGTAGATAGAACTAAATACCCAGAACACGAGCATGGCGCAGTGAGTACTTTTATTGGATAATTACGGGTGACAGTGCAAAGTTTGTGGAAAGCCGGCTTAGGACTCCTTCTCTGCGTCAACTCACTCACAACCGCCGCTCCTCGAAGAATTTTTAGCAACTTTGAGCAGTGTCAGTGACAGTGATTTTCTGTGCAGTGTTTAGTGCATTGTGTGTTTCGTGCCATAAATGTGTGACCTTGTTCTAAAGGATTCCCAAGGTACAAGGCATGTTCTGGGCATTTGTAAGGAGTAAAGTTTTTCGCATCCTCCTCTCGCCATGTCCAGGGGGTAACTGATGTGCGTCGTCGTTTCCACCCCCCCTCACAGCTCGAGGAGACTGCTCCCGCCCAGATGCGCGCACACACACACATACATGTACTAGCACACTGACTGCGGCGATTCCCTTATATATATTTTATATATATAATCTATTTATTTGTGTATTAAATTAATTTTTTGTCTGAGATCTTGTTGATACGACGGGCTGACCGGTCAACACTGATTTAGACACAGTACACAGATGAAGTAGTTATGTCTCGTGCCTTGCGCAGTCGTGGAGCCAACGCCCAGATGAGTCAGTCGGATGATAGCTCCACAGAGATGGATGACTAGGCTGACCATGACGCCCCAGCTACCACAACATCGCGCAGCCCTTCACCTCCATATTCAGCGTTGTCTCCAGAGATAATTGCTTTAATGAAGTTTATGAGAGATGAAAGGCGCGAGGTCGAAGCTAACAGACTTGTGGAAGATGAACACATAAGACAAGCAGAGGCAGAGAGAGACCACCAACGGAGATTGGAAGACAGTGCACGGTTTGAAGCCTTGATATCTCCCCTCACTGTTAACCAAGCCCCTGGCTCTAACACTGCCTCGGTACTGACTGGTTCAGATACCTCATCAATGCTTCCTTCACGCCCCCCAGCCCCACCTAAAGCAGCTGCTCAAACACCGCCCATCTTGAAGCCTGATGTGAATTTCCAGACTTTTCGTGAATGGCGGCGACGGTGGACTGATTATTCTACAATGGTGGATCTCCAGAGTTTGTCACAGCCTAAACAACTCATCCAGCTACGTATGTGCCTGTCCTTGGAAATTCAGCGTGTCTTGGAACATACGTTGCAGGTACCCCCAACCTCTTCGCTGTCTGTAGAGGAGGTACTGGACGTTCTACAACGGCACATCAAAGGACAGCAGAATGAAGCTCTGCGCAGGAGGGAATTGTTTAGCTGCAGACAGATGGAGGGTGAGTCTTTTGATGCCTTTTACGTACGTCTTAAGAGAGCCTCGGAAGAGGTAGATATATGGCTAGGCCACCACCAGCAGTGGGAGGAGACCCAGTTGAAGCAGGTGATCCTGATGGGTGTTAAGGACGAGGAACTTGTCCAACGCCTCACTTCCCTCGACTCTTCCTCTTCTCTCAAGGATGTGTTGACGATATGTCGCTCCTATGAGGCTGCCAGGTGTGCCACCTCTGCCATCCGAGCTCCCCTTACAGTTGTACGCGCTGTGTCCCGGTACAGGAAGGACAAGAAGCCTACTCCTACGCCTTCACCCACCACGTCCACGCCCGGTTCATTTTGTAACAACTGTGGTAAGCAGCACGGAACACAGGTGTGTCCAGCTGCTGAGTCTACCTGCAACAGTTGTGACCGTAAGGGCCACTGGTCACTCACAGTACGGTGCCCAGCTAAGTACGTCTAGTGCAATGTATGCGGTCGTCTGGGCCACTATGACAAGTGTTGCCCTACCAACAAACCCAAGGGACAGCGTCGGCGAAAGCTTCAGCGCCCTTTCACCAGTGAGGGCCGCCCACAGTCTTCCAATCAGATGCATGACGACCCTGGACAACGCTCGAGACATATTAGGAATGTGTGCTCCCCCCCCGCGTCCCAGGACCAAAGTCCCCCAGTACATCAGTGTCATTGTGATCTATGGCAGTGTGTCATCCCGTCTTCAGATGTTGCCCGACACCGGCGCTGATGCTACAGTCATCGGTCCCCAGCATTTGCAATGCTTGGGTCTCTCTCCAAGTGATCTAGGACCGCCCCCCAAGGATCTCCGTTTTACGGCAGATGGTTCACAGATGACCCCGGCCCTAGGTTCACTCCAAGCACAAGTCACCTTTGGCAACAGGTCGTGTCAAGCCTGGATTGATGTGCATAACGGTGTCCTGACTCCCTTGCTGTCCTACAGACATTGTCAAGAGTTGGCCATCATCTCCCAGAACTTCCCCAAACCTATTCTCGAGGTAAAACACGCCAACAGGGTGCAAGAAGGGAGCAGCAACGACCCTGCTGCCGCCCTACCCCTGCCTCTTGCCAGTGACACCTCTCCTTCGGATGCTCGGAAGTACTTCCTGAAGGAATTCAGCGACGTTCTGGTTACCAAGTTCGCTCTGGAATCCAAGCCTCTCAAGAAGATGGTAGGTCCCCCCATGAGGATCCACCTGAGGGACGACGCGAAGCCCTTCGCTATTTACACCCCTCGACTGGTTCCCCTGGCCTTCCACGAGGCGGTCAAAAACGAGCTGGACTCCATGGTTGCCCAAGAAATTATTGCACCAGCCGGCGATGACCCGTCTCCATAGTGTCACCCTATGGTAGTCGTCGCAAAACCAAAAGGTGATGTTCGGATCACCACTCACCTCTCCAAGCTCAACAGCCAGGTGTCTCGTCCTGCGCACCCTTCTCCCATGCCCTTTGCAGCTATATGCAGTGTGAACCCGAAGGCGCGCTTCTTCACGACGATGGACGCCCTGTGTGGATACTGGCAGATAGAGCTTGCCGAAGAAGACCGACCACTCACAACTTTCATTACCCGGCATGGACGTTGCAGTTATTGCCGTGGCCCCATGCGATTCGCCGCTACAGGAGACGCTTTCTGTCTTCGAGGTGACATGGCTCTACAAGGTCTGGCAAACTGCTTGAAAGTGGTCGACGACATACTCGTGTACGATGAGGATTACATGGATCACCTCTGCCGTATCTACGAAGTACTCAACAGGTGCCGGAAGCACGGCATCACCCTAAATGCCGACAAGTTTGTTCTGGCCAACTCTTCAGTTGACTTTTGTGGGTACACCCTCTCAGGGAATGGTATCGCAGCTGACACGGAAAAGGTCCGCGCCATCACGGATTTTCCCACCCCTGCTAACCTCACCGACTTGAGGTCTTTCATCGGTCTCGTCAACCAATTACCAGAGTTTTCGTCGGACATCTCCTCAGCTGCCCAACCACTTCGCCCCCTGATGAGCCCCAAGAGGACATTCCTGTGGACCCCCGACCACGACAAGGCCTTCCAGCAAGTGAAACAGGCCCTGTCTAGTCCACCTGTCCTCGCCACGTTTGACCCAGCCTTGCCGACGGTTCTGTAGACAGATGCCTCACGCTTGTACGGCGTGGGATACGCCCTATTGCAGGATCATGGTGGAGGGCAGTTCCGGCTCGTCCAGTGTGGCTCGCGTTTCCTCTCTGACACCGAGACGCGCTACGCCACTATTGAGTTGGAACTGTTGGCTGTGGTTTGGGCGATGTCCAAGTGCAGGTTTTACCTCATAAGCCTGCAACACTTTCACCTAGTGACCGACCATCGCCCGCTTGTCCCGATCCTCAACCACTACACGCTGGACGCCGTTGAGAACCCTCGCCTCCAGCGTCTGAAAGAGAAGCTCTCCGCGTACATCTTCACAGCAGTGTGGCGTGCTGGTAAGGAGCTCTGCATCCCTGATGCCTTATCCCGCTCTCCTGTCAGCCGCCCTACTCCTGAAGACCATGTGCTCGACGCCGACCTCGCTCTTTCCGTCAGGACTGTGGTCACTCTACACGCCGTCCAATCCCTTCGTTCGGACCTGTCAACAGATGACGAAAAGGCAATGGAGGACCTTCGAACAGCGGCCCGAGATGACCCTTCCTACGTCCGACTGGTCGAGTGTGTGAGGAATGGATTTCCTAGCAACCGCTACGACCTTCACAACACCCTGCTCCCGTATTGGAAACTCCGCGATGAACTCTACTGCGACGGAGACCTTGTTCTGTATGGTGCACGTGTAGTTGTCTCTGCTGCATCACGTTCCCACGTCTTGGCTCGCCTTCACGACAGTCACAGTGGAGCTGAGGCCACCAAACGACGTGCACGACAGACTGTGTTCTGGCCCGGCATCAACTCCGACATCTCCAATGTTGTCCGTGCGTGTGAGCCCTGCCAAGTATTGCAACCCAGCCAGCAGCAGGAACCCTTCATGAGTGACGACAACCCCACCCGCCCCTTTGAGTCTGTGTCGGCCGACTTTTTCTTTGTGTCAGGAAAGTCCTTCCTTGTTATAGTCGACCGTCTCTATGGTTGGCCGGTTGTCATTAAGTGCGGTAATGACACGACGTCTGCCGCCACCATCAGCAAGTTCCGCCACTACTTCCGTGACGTGGGCGTTCCTGTACGCCTGCGAACCGATGGAGGGCCCCAGTTCACAAGCCGGGACTTTGCTGTGTTCCTTGACCGATGGGGAGTCCGGCATGTGTTGTCATCTCCCCATTACCCGCAGTCCAACGGCCACTCTGAGGCTGCTGTCAAATCCTTGAAGCACCTCATCCTTAAGGTGGCCCCTTCTGGGAATATTGACTGCGAGGCCTTCGACCGGGGTCTTCTTGAACTCCGCAACACACCTAACTACACCGGACGCTCCCCTGCCCAGGTTTTGTATGGACGCCCCCTTCGTTCTTGTGTCCCTGCTCACCCTCAATCCTTCTCCAAGGAGTGGCAGTCCAAGACAGAGGATTGTGATCGCCGAGCCGCCGAACGTGTTCAAGACGTCGTCGCCCGCTACAACGACCACGCCCGTTCTCTCCCCAGGTTGAGTGTCAGCACCCAAGTCCTTGTTCAGGACCCGACCTCCCTACGTTGGGACAAAGTAGGCGTAGTCATGGGTCTCGGTAGGTCACGGGACTACCAGGTGCGATTACCCAGTGGTCGTGTGTGGTGGAGGAACTGCCGTTTTCTCCGCCCCGTAACAACGCCTTCTGCTGACCCCGCCACCAGTGTTGAGTCCCATACCCTTCCCAGTGATCAAGTCCCTCGACGCTCAGAACGGATCCAAAAGAAAAGGTCCGCTCAAGACTTTGCTATGAGCGTATAGGGGGGAGGGAGGTGTATGTATATTCTATATGCTGTATTTATATTATGTATGTATTCTATGTATGGGCTCCATTTATATACATTATTTATTTAGCCTAGCTAGTAGCGTGTGGCAATGTATTTATCAATGTCCCACATGCCTAATTAATGTGCCTGGCGACATATGAATGCTGTTAATGTATCACTTCCCATACGTCGCCTAGAGAGCAGTTGACCCCCGGACAGAGTAAGGAGCGCTACTTCCCTTGTGTACATATCTGTTATCCAGTAAATAGAACCTACGAAACTATCCAGGTGTTTGTGTTCGCTCCTGTAGATAGAACTAAATACCCAGAACACGAGCAATAGTCAGTAGCATTATTACCTATCTTGAACTTGGCGGGGCTGTGTTTGCTGTTTCCAACATGTTTGTTGAACGCCTTAGTTTTTCAGTGGAGATAATGAGGCCCAGATTCTCACATGCTGCGTGTACATGGTTCAGAGTGATTTGCATTTCACCGTGAGTGTTAGCGTGTACAAGAATATAATCAGCATAGCTGATTGTGATATTGCTGAGGCTGTCTGGGATTGACTTTAATAATGCATTTATAAGAATATTTAAAAAGGTCGGACTAAGTACTCCACCTTGAGGAGTGCCAAGTTGCCGATCTTTAGCTTCGCTTTTGTAACCCTGAAACAGTGCAGCAGCTATGCTGTTGGTGAGGTAACCACTTATCTAGTGCAACAGCTGACCTCCTATATCCATTTTGGCTAATTCATACAACATAAGTTGCCTATTAGCAATATCAAATGCAAATTTTAGGTCAAGAAATGTGCAGTTAATTGTGTAGTGATGCAATTATGCACACTTTTACGATGATTGATGCCATTTTTGTTAGAGGACGTGTTTTCTGATTCAATTTATGACTCTAACAAGAGCCATCCTCTCAAAGGTTTTACACAGGCAGCGAATTAATGATATGGGACTAAAGGCATCAGGTTGCCCCGGCTTCGGTGTTGATACAACAATACTGCTGATCCATGATGTGGGTAGTTGGCCTTCGGTATAACTCATATTGTACAATGCCAAAAATAGATTGCCCGGCACACACCTTAGTAGTCTAGCGATATTGGAGGTGACTCCGTCCTCACCATGGGCAGTGGATTTACCTCTGGCGAGGGCAGCGTCAAGCACTCATCATGCTGTTTGCCCAGCATAAAGTTAATGAGATCACTTTTCTCTACAGATTTCGCATCAAGGAATTCTCGAATCTCAGTTGGTAACATGTTATAACTAGAGACATGAATCCACTTTGTTTTTAGCTCATTCGATTTTTGCAGCAGGTTTTTACCTCTGATTGTGTTTATCTCCCTCCAGTCTTTTTTTTTCAGTTTGGGGTTATCATAGTACTTTTGTGGTCTGTTCCTATAATGGTGACCACATTTTCTCCGTTTTTTCTTTTCTTTTGGTAGAAACATTGTTGGTGAGGATAACATAAATCTTATTTACAGGATAGTCATGGAGACTTTTTTAATTCTCAGGCTTGTAATTCTTGTACCAGTCATGGATGAAGTCTATGAACTGGCTTTCATGTTCTTGCTTGACTGTGATTCTACGTCTGTTGAGTTTACCACCAGTGGGGGTGTCATTGGCTACATGTATACTAGCTTGGATTGGGCTGTGGTCAGACATAAGATCAGTGACAACTTCAGAGCTATGAGTTGTGTATGATAGATTAAAACCAATACACTTGTCTAGAGCCCCGCCATGGATGTGTGTTGGTTCATTATTACCGATAATATAAACATCTTCATATTCGATGAGAAGTGAGATAAGTCTCCTACCAATCAGAATAATGGGTTCAGTGTGTACAAAGTCTGGGAGATCTGAAATCTGTATATTAAGCTGATCTGAGGGAGCATTGGCTTTTAGCACATTGATTGTAGAGTTGCCCAGGTGGGTAGTAATCTCACTGTCACTGAAAGTTGGTAGTCTTTTTGGATGCAAGGGGCATATGCAGTAGTGATTTCTTTACATACAGATATGTGTGGATATAACTAGGGTGGGGGCTTACCATTAGGTGTAAGGCACTCCTTCAGACACACAATATCTTTGCCTAAGGCACAAATTTGTGGTGGAGTTCAGGGTATTGTTTTCTGAGAGATGAGATGTTCCAACCTTTACTTCTTTTTATTTCTGCCTGGTATTAACTCTGGCCATTATGTACTATATTTGGAAAGAAATCGAAGACAATATCAGATAACATCTATTCTGGTGTTGTCTGTCCTTACGTTAGGCAGGAGGGGCCCTAGATTCCTAAAAAAAGCTCTAGAGCATGTACTAGGCAGCAGCTGTTGTATTTCATCGGAAGACTCAAGACTAGCACACATTCTTGTTACAATCTACATTATGAAAATGTTCTGGTATTTTCTGTTCATTTTCAATGTCTATGACCACAGGAGCCTCAGTAACACTCCCAGTATGGATGTTTACCTGTAGGCGTCTCTAAGTATGGGTGTGGAGATCTATGAAAGATTGAAGGTGTCTGTCTCTCTAAATGGTTGCAGGTGTCCCTATGTATGGTTGAAGATGTGTGTATATGGTTGCAGGTGTCCCTGTGTATGGTTACAGGTGTATGTATATGGTTACAGGTGTATATATATGGTTGCAGGTGTCTGTGTATGGTTACAGTTGTCCCTATATATGGTTGCAGATGTGTGTATATGGTTGCAGGTGTCCCTATGTATAGTTGCAGATGTGCGTATATGGTTGCAGGTGTCCCTATGTATAGTTGCAGATGTGCGTATATGGTTGCAGGTGTCCCTGTATATAGTTGCAGATGTGTGTATATGGTTGCAGGTGTCCCTATGTATAGTTGCAGATGTGCGTATATGGTTGCAGGTGTCCCTAT
The DNA here is from genome assembly GCA_958450375.1 of Homarus gammarus. Classification (NCBI taxonomy): domain Eukaryota; kingdom Metazoa; phylum Arthropoda; class Malacostraca; order Decapoda; family Nephropidae; genus Homarus; species Homarus gammarus. Next base: position 28,939 of record CAUDMG010002817.1, on the reverse strand, counting down.
GTATTGTTGCAGGTGTGTGTATTTGGTTGCAGGTGTCCCTATGTATGGTGCGGGTGTCTGTGTGTGGTTACAGGTGTCCCTATGTATGGTTACAGGTGTCCCTATGTATGGTTGCAGGTGTCCCTATGTATGGTTGCAGGTGTCCATATGTATATTTGCAGGTGTACTCATATGGTTGCAGGTGTGTATATATGGATGCAGGTGTCTGTGTATGGTTGCATGTTTATGTATATGGTGGCAGGTGTGTGTATGTGGTTACAGGTGTCTGTGGTGTAGGGTTGCCTGATATTCATTTTGTTGATGTTATCGTGAAAAAAGTTTTTTATTTTTCTAACATTATGTTTTTTGTCCTTTATGTTAACCCAACTTCTTGTAACTTTAATCTAGTTGATTAACGGTCAAAATCTTTCATGAATAATATTGTTATGACCACAGCTACTAGAAGACATAAAATATCCTTTGGTAAGTGAATGCTTATGTTTACATGCTTTCATCTATATTTGGCGGTGGAGGTTCTCTGTGATAGCCGCTATGTGCATCAGGGTGACACTGGATTGCCACTCTCTGCTTGGGACTTACATAAGCTTCATTTGTCACCACTATGGAGCATTGCCATTTTCATAAACCTTTTCAAGGGTGTAGGTTTGGTCCTGCTTATCATACTTTAATTTCACTTCGTTCCAGAAGGGCTATGAACATCTCAATTGTTTTCTGTTCCTCTGAAGTCTTTGTATTTCCACTGTGTAACTTTAAGCAGGTCACGTCAGCGGCTGTGTACACTAGTATTTTTTGCGCACTTGCTGACCATATCATCACCTGAGTAACGATGCTCCTCCCAGCCAGTGCAGGTAAGTGTCCACACGCACGTCCCCCTCATGCACCACCATTGCCACCAGACGGCGCCGATCGTAAATCTAAATTCATGTGGTGTGCTTCAGGATGCCATTCAACCCCGGCTACACACTCCATCCTATTTACCATGACTGTCACTATCTACTCATCTGCGACAATTTTTGTTGATATCATCGTATTTATTCAAGTTAAAGCTTCCCAAATATGAATGCAAAAAGTTAATGGAGGGGTAGTTGAGAACTCTCAACGTTCACCTCACGTTGGGGGTGGGTGGCGGGGAAGGGTTCACTCGTCCACCTGATACTCCGCCTGAGGCCTCGACTTTCCTAAGTGGTACTCCACTCACTATTCATGGCTCTTGATTTCAGGCTAAGTGTACTAAAATCATACTGTGTATTGGAATCTTTTACTATGATTTCATTATTATGTTGCTGTTTTCCTTAATCGGGGTGGTATTGTGCTTTCTGCGATCTGCTGATTATACTAATTGTTTACACACACGCACACATTCATACGAGTATACCCTAGTACTGAATTGCAGTTATTCATGGTGAAAGAAAGGACGTTTTCAGCGACACAACAGGTAACGTACCAATATTCCCCAGGACTCCTCGTTAAGTGCAAATTGGATTGTTAATGAATTTATAAAAAAAAATTACACCGCCAGCTTAGTTACATTTAATAATTATTGTAGTAGCAACATAACCAGTTTACGTGTTTTTTGTTTCCATAATTATATTCTGCTCCACTGAGTTCAATTAGTTTTGCCTCTTAACATTGCTAGTAAATGTCACTCTTTAAACCAGTAAGCTGAAGCGGTGTGTATGAAACCATAACCTTTTGTCAACCTTCATGAAGGAATGAGACTGCGCTCTGAAAAGTAGTTCCTACGTTACATGTAAATATTCACATAGGTATAAATGTTCCTTGTATGTAATTGTCCACAGCTAGTGTGAAAATTTATGTAAATTCATCATAAAAAAATACTGGGCTATTTTGGTGATCTCATTTACTACGGGAAAGAAGGTAGTTCATCAATGTTCAGTTTTATATGATGATTAGCCCTTATTGTACAACTAATTAGTCGTAATTAATATAACTATCTAATATAATGAAAAAAACGACATGAGTCTTGCCTTGCACCTGTAAGAAAACGTTAAATATTAGTTAAAGGAAATGGCTACTTTTATGGGAGAACCAATTAATTTGATGGTTGCCATTCATTATATTACTTTCCATGCAAAGATAAGTATTATGACTTAGACTCAAGTTTATATGTGTGCGTTTAAGCAAGAATAGAAGTGCATATTGTATATAAAATACATCCTTTTGTTTACCCAGCTTTTTGTGATATCTGTTACAGCATAATTATATAGTATATTGTAACTATATCTCCGTTTCACATTTATTGGCATTTTAAATTACAGATGCAACTAACATTATTCTATGACATTTAGTTTAGTGTAAAGGTGTCATGGTAGTCAAGTAATGTATTTAAAATATAATTGGGCCTGTTCACTGACCAAGCTTGGGCATAAGTTAAAAAGGTTAATATACTCTTTTATAAGAGAAATTTCCTTTATTATGTTGGGTGGTGAGGTCTATGTTAGAAATTTATATAGAAAATTTAAGAAATACCATCAACTACTCTGTCGTGGATGCATAGATTTTGTGTAGGTAGTAGGCAGGTAGCAAACAGGGAGGTACTACTGCCTGGGAAGATATTGGAAGCATAATGTGTTGTTTAATGGTAGACCCTGCTGCCAGATGGCCACACGAAATTGTGACCAAGTCCCAGGTTGCTGATTTGACCTTCTGCTTCATTTGCACACAATTGCAGGGTCTCAATTGTTTCTCTTACTATTGACAACACAACACACATAAAATGTTTCTTACTTTTGATTTTTGTTAATATCATCGTATTTATTCAAGTTAAAGCTTCCCAATTATGAATGCAAAAAGTTAATGGAGGGGTAGTATTTTATATTATAATTGAATTTACTATGAATTATTATTATTATTAATATTATTATTATTAATATTATTATTATTAATATTATTATTATTATTATTATTATTATTATTATTATTATTATTATTATTACATTTTCGCCCCCAGGCCCCGATGTGGGTCAGGGACCTGTGCCCGAGTGGGCTAATCCCCGTAAAAAAAAAAAAAAAAATAGCAATCTATTAAATTTAAGGATTAATGAGCAGATAAGTTGAACAACAAGAAGACCCCCCCCCCCCCTCAAAAAAAACCAACACGAAAGTCTGACAACTTATTAAACAAATGATCACAACAAAAACGGCTGAAACGTCATGCACCGATCAGGGTGAACCCAGATTCTTTAAAACTCTATTTCTATTTTCATCTCTAAATCTTCACCACTATTTTCTTTTCCTATCTTAACTAAAGGCATCAAAGTCAAAGCATTCACTAATTGATTTACAGTATTTAATCTTCCATTTGCTATTTTGGAAAGCTATGTTAGCTTTATTACTATGCTCTAAGCAAGTCTGTATTTGTCAGAAGGTAGTGTGAATTTTATTTTTCCGGGCAGCATTACCACAAAGTGCATTTTAGGACTATTTTGGTACATTCTGATATTTTAGGTACATGGTACACATCTTTGATATTATCTGTCAATTTTTAAAGAAAATGTTAAAATGCCCCATCTTCTGGTATATTAGGGTGGTCCTTATTTTGAGGAAAAAACAAAATTTGCCATTTTTTTATCACAGACCCTGGCAAAAGTTTTCATGTGGGGTAGAAACATTGCCTGTAAAATATTTTTTTAAATATCTTAATAATTTGATGTTGCTCAAGTCAAATGAAATTTAACAATATTATGCCTATGCTTAATGTTCATAACACATCATTTCCTAGCCCCCAAGCCTGGCCCCCCCCCCCCCCCCCACTTAGTCTAAGTGGGTATTAGCTACTCAAGGCAGGGGTCGCATGAGGACCAGTCTCACTCTTTGTCGCCCAGTAAGGTCTGCTTGAGGGCATTAGGGAATGATTTCCTGTGGTCAGCAACTGCCTGCAGTAGATACTGCAGTTGCTGTTCGTCCTTGGTGATGCGGCCTGAGAAATCTTGGACTAAGGCTACTCCTCTTTCTGCATGATCATTGATCACAGACAAAGCTTGTACACTGGCTTTTGCATTTTGGAAGCCAGGATCATCTTTCCACTGTTCTACTGGGAGGGCCAGGAAATCTGTATTCAAGTTGAGCTTTTTGAAAGATGATTTTGTGTTCTTTGTCGTGAAATCATATAGGTTCTTCACTTGGAGTGTGTCTGGATTGATTGTAACCCGTTTGACATGCTTTTCTTCTCCAATAACGATGTTCATAGCTTCCAACATGCGGTTCTTCACTGCTGGGAGAACATCGTCATCAAAGAAGGCCAATGCAACCAATTCTTCTGACAAGTACCAGAGGTGTCTCATCATTTTGTGGAAAGTTGCCTTTGATATGGCATCGCTGATGGTACTGTAGTCTTGTAGAGCTTTAAGCAACATCAGATCTCCTTTTGGTACCTTTGCAGCAAGTGGAGCAGTTGTCCAAGCCTTCACATATATTCGGGCAAAGAAAATGCACAAATCCCTTAGTCCTCTGTTCTCCTTTGGAGTAAGCTTGAACTGAGAACCGAATAACCACACTTTGAAGGAATAAATGGTCTTTGCCATCCATCGTGCTTGGTGCATTGCACCAGGAGCAGAAACTCGTACTCCCAGAGAAGGTGATGTGCCAAGGAAGATGGAGGCCAACTCTAGCAGATCTCGATAATCATCTCGAAGCTGTGTCTCCAATAGAGCCTTCTCAATGAAATTGGTTAGATCGTCCCTAACAGCTCTGACCGATTCTTCTGCCAGATCGTCGGTGGAGGAGTCGTCAAACTTCTGCTTGTCAATTTGTTCCCATTTGGCTTGGAATCTTCTGAACAGCTGTATGTCAGGAGCAGCTGAGTGCCCCATTACAGCTTCAAAAGCTGTTCCAGCTACAAGTTCTAGTACATGGTGGCGGCAGGCAAAATGTAGCAAATCACGACCCAGCAACTGCTCAATTTTGACACACGCACCCTTGTGGTGACCAGTATTTGAGCATGTTGTATCAAAACACATACCATGCACGATGTCTGCAATGTGACATTGCTGCAAAGCCTTCACAAGAGCTATTGCTTGTTCATCACCGGTACCAGAGGGAAGTTTTGGAGCAGCAAGAAGTTGGGAGGTGCCATTGCCTGAGACAAGAACTGGGAGTCTGTCAACTTGGCCCCCATGCCCCGTCAAATCAGGCATCAATTTACCATCCCAGTGAACAATTGAAACTGACTCTGGTTTGAAGTTTGAAAGGATTTCAGCTGCCCTGCTACTGCGATGATGCTGACGTTTCCTCCTGATGCTTGATCGATTCAGAATCAATTCACTGACATCATGGCCAGTTTGGGTGACAATGTGCATGGCCAGTCTATCTGAGGAATTGGTCCGATCTAATGCTGCAGAAAGTTCTAAAGTTTGAACTTCTTTTCGCCCACGCTTCTTGACAGTAGGTGGAGTTTGAAGTGCTGATGGGTCACGAACTGGGTTGGATTCCTCAGAAGAAGACGTACTACTGTTGTCCAAGACAACCATGGCCTGGCATTTTTTGGCTTCTTCCTCTGCACTGTCTGCAGCCAACTTCCTTTTCATTGCTTTCTTGAGAGTTTTTTCTCTTCGTTTCTGTCTTTTCAGGAATACTTTGTCAAGAGATGACATTGCCCCACGACGCCCTTTTTCTCGTTGCGCTATTAAGAAATCCTTATCCTCCTAAACTGTCATCATATTCAAAGCATTTATATGTGCAATGTCAAAGAGATCTTCAAATGCATCAGTGAACTCTTTCTCTTTCTGCTTTTGATTTTCTGTTTTTCTTGAAGAGTTCTTTTTCAAACTACTCCACTTGTCAAACATTTTGCGCACTTGATTCACACAATCTGGTTTGTGGTGTGTGGGAATGTTTGCTTTTGTCCAAAATTAAAGAACTTTGTCTGTGACTTCCCCAGCTGCCACTCTGATGTTTTTTTCTTTATGCGATGCAGGCTGAAAAAATACTGTAACACTTGCCTGTTTGAAGGTAACTTAGCTCCTGTAATGTCATCACATAATGTCTTTATCAAATACACATTTTCTCGTGTTTTTACTCCTGCATTAGCCATTTTGACCTGAGGGGTGAGTATATATTCACCTTGATTTGTATTACTCTCTCTAGTCTGTACTTACCCCTGAAGATGTGAATTACACGAAAGCGCTTGGGAACTTCGTGTTTTCTTCTTTCCTTGTGGTTATCGGCATATACCTAGATCACGCGCACCTACAGTGATTTACTTGCATAAATGGATTCCACGCGCCACTTCTTCATCCTCTCTACAAGCTGTCCTGGACTGTCTCCTTTCGTTACTGAATACTCCTCTTCGATGATCAAGGCCCACAAATTGAAAATACGTTTGGTCATTACCTAATACCTGACCATTGTGGACCTGGTCTCACCCTCCTCTGTATATATTCACCTTGATTTGTATTACTCTCTCTAGTCTGTACTCACCCCTGAAGATGTGAATTACACGAAAGCGCTTGGGAACTTCGTGTTTTCTTCTTTCCTTGTGGTTATCAGCATATATATATATATATATATATATATATATATATATATATATATATATATATATATATATATATATATATATATATATATATATATATATATATAACTCTCAGCTATTAATTCTCATATCACTTCTTTCATTTGCTGAAAATAAAATCTAAAATAGGGAGTGGTGATTAACAACGAAAAGCGTCCGAGTGGTGTGGCAACAATATATATTTTGTGGGATCCTTCTTCCCCAGGCTAGACCTTTCTGGATCATAAGAGAAGTTAATTTTTGTGATTATGAGCAAAACGTTTTCGTTGTTTTCTGAAAGGAAAAGGGTTTGACCCATTGCTTAAGATATAAGAGGTACTGTACTTACTAGTTGTTTTTCTCTGTATAGGCCTATGTAGTTTTTATAATTTTAACATAATTGAACAGGAATTTTTAGTACCCCTGTATATACAGAACGATAATTAAATAATATTTATGTTTTAAACGCTACTGCCTGATGAGCTGCACATTTATTACATTGCCAGACACCAGTAGCTCAACAATGAGATGAAAGAAAGAAATTTTTGGTAGGTTTGCAATTTTTTTGACCACTATTATCTTCATAATTATGATTAAGTAAAAAAAAGAAAATAATCCAAGTAAATGCCCCAAATTAATGTATAATGGCTATCCTATTGATGTATGTATTACACCGAGAAGTAATCCTATCTCGCCAGAAAGTAGTCAACAAGGCAAGAGCCAACGTCTGGGAGTAGCCAGAGCAAGAGACAAACACGTCAAAAGGTCGCCGGACAAGGGGCAGATTACGTCAGAAATTAGCCATACAGGAAGCTCCTCCCCAGGTGTGACGGGTGTGGGTCATGCACGCGCCACTAACCTGCTGCACCCGTTCACGCCTCCATGCCTAGGCACGCCATCCCTCACACTCTTGCACTGTCTTTCCCAACACCTGTGCTCTAGTGACACGCTTCGTACAGCAGGTATCACCGTCGTCCTGGCCCATTGATTTCCAAGTTTACGATGATGTAATGACGAGATTGATTTATGATCAATAAACTTAGTAGGATAGTATCGTTTCAGTAAAGTTCCCCTTTATGTACGGGCGGGTCCAGGATTACCATTCTTCATTTTCTTCTCGTTACTGTGAAAAATTATGTCGACACGCAGATATTTGTTGCATTGTACTAAGTTACTTTTGACATTTAAAGGATATATTGATTGATAGCGGCACTTATAATGCAAATTTTCATTGGTGGGTTTAGAATGTACAAGTCTTAGTTGCCTCATAAAGCTAATGGCGTCCCGTTTATTCTTTTAAACACTTACTGCCCATATGCGTACAACGAACACAAACATTAAACTAATGAACACAGTACAGTAAATACTACTAGTATGTGACTCAGGTGTAGTGTACCAAGTAAGTGTGTGTTCCTAACTCACAGGAGAGGATTAAGTTTAATATATGTAACTTATTGTTCGAAAGTTCTCCACTTAATATGGCTTCATAATCTTTCTTTGCACACCATAAGGAGGTATATGGTAATCGCAAATACCTATACATATTAAATTAAGTTTTCTCTCTCTCAGACACATACTGTACACACAGACACTAAATTAGAAAACGTACGTCAGTAAAGTTGTCAAAGCATCTAGTTTTCATCTCCACCTCAATCCGCAAACTCAAGTCCCTCGGAGTTCTTGCGTCCGAGCTCCTCAGTGTTTACTCAACATTCATACTTCCTAAGCACACCTATGCCTTCCCTGCCTGGTCTTCCTCCCTAAATGCCACACAGCGTAAACACCTAGAAAAAGTGCAAAAGAGGGCATGCAAGATTATTCTCCCCTTTCCTACTCCGTATATCAAGAAGCGCTCAACACACTGACCCTCTCGGCTCTCTCTGACCATCACCGCGACCTCATCCGCATATCTGGTGAGAAGCTTCTCCACCATCTTCGACACTGGTTCCTACTTTCATTCGAGATCTCTCGTCAGCGAATTGCTGTTCGACACCATAACCGCATCCAGCCCATACGAGCTCGAACTGATCGCTATAAGAATAGCCCATTCCCAACCATTGTAAAATTTATCAACAACTCGCAATCAACCATTGTATTCACTCCCAGTCAATCTTATCTTTTTGCATTGTCACTATGTTGAAATGCCCTATAGAATAACCTTCTCCCTACCTAATTATTATATATCATATTTGTATCACATATGTTACTTGTATATTATTTGTCAATCAAATGACCCATTCCCCAATTATGTAACTGTATATTTTCAGGCTTCCGGCTGCCATGCTCTGTCAATAAACCGTTAATTATTAGTATTATTTTTATTACACACACACACACACACACACACACACACACAAACCCGGTGTCTTTATGACCACGTGAGATCCTTCATATCAACACCCTTGGATAAATTACTACACCACGTGAACACCACACCACCCGATGTCTCCATGACCACGCGAGGTCCTTCATATCAACACCCGAGGACGAGTTACCACACCACGTGAACACCACACCACCCGATGTCTCCATGACCACGTGAGGTCCCTCATATCAACACCCGAGGACGAGTTATCACACAACGTGAACATCACACCATCCATGTCTCCATGACCACGTGTAGTAGAGCGGATAATGGAAAAATCGTGTAAATGTGATACAAGCATGAAATTCGGCATGATCATACCCTAGGGGCTACTTGTCAAATCTGCCTGATTGGCCATTTGGAAATCCAAGATGGTGGCCATTTTCAAGATGGCTGCCAAATTGACCTTCGAAAGATGATTTTTTTTTTAAATTGATGTAGTTGGTCAATCTAAATGATCTTAGTGTCGATATGTTTGTTTTCAAGCATGCTCAGAGGATGTTTTTTTCTATTTCTGATACTCTCAGATATATATTTGTCTTGTTTATGGAAGGTTTTATGCACTGGTTTTATGTTTTTTCCAACTAGGTGAGGGTAGCATGTGAGGGAGTGATTGTCGAGCACTACCAGGGCACACTGGTGACATCACTATTGTGCAACTCAGCATGGGATTCAGTGTCAGCTAAGAAAAAGCATGTCATACTGCAACAGCTTAGTGTCCAAAATGCTGCTTAACCAACCCCAAATCAGTTAAGCAGCCGCACCTGAATTGACAGGATGTGCCAGCGCAGGAGAGCCGAGCCAAGGATAACGGGGTATTAGTTATCAATATGGTGTACAGATCGCACGGGACTAATGACACTGGATGAACGATCGGACTAGGTGTAGGGCAAAAGGCATGAACCTAGTTGTATCCCATACAAGAAAGTGCTCATCATGGTGGAAAACGGATAAACCCTCGGCCATGAAAATCAAAAATAGTTATGGACACAAAATCTACCAACAAATAACTCCTCAACAGGATAAGAACGAAGACTTTAAGTCTCCACGTGCAAATCCTACAAAAAAAGGAGATGACGGTTACAAGAGCTTGGCAAGGAATATTCCTCTATTTTATTCAACCAATTCACTGCCAATCAAGCTTGACCCTGCAAGACTTGTTGAAGATGATGGGATAGAGGAGATCTTAAGGAGAAACAAGGCACATTATAATGAGATTTGCAGAATTTTCTTCAACAACATAAAGTTAAATAGAGCTCAGAAAAGGCGAACCACTGCAGCTGCTACAGAGGAGAGCAGCAGTAGCAGGATACCACGAATGGTCAGAGACCCCAAAGCAACAGAATGCTTTCTATGTGAGGAAGAAGCGTCGGGAGATGACATAAGACGTGCAATGACAATGAAACTTAAAAAAAGATTGAATGATTGTGCGAAGACACTTAGCGATGGAAAACACCTTGCCAAACTAAGTGCAGCAGATGTTGTGGCACAAGAACTGAAGTATCACCCTCGCTGCCTGGCAGACCTGTACAACCGAAAAAGAACACACCGTAATGCTCATGAGCAAGAAGAAGCACAAGAGCTTCATCCGAACAAAGACGCATACCCAACTGCTTTCTCTGAACTGGTCACTTACATCACTCAGATGAAAGCTTCTAGTGAAGGTACTGAACCATCCATTTTCAGACTTGTTGACCTGGTCACACTCTACAGACAGAGCAGCTGGGTGTTGGATCGCCCGATGTTCATGCTACTCGACTGAAGGACCAGCTGCATTTTCACATCCCCCAGCTGCAAGCTCATCACCAAGGAAGAGATATCCTACTGGCCTTTGAGAAGGATGGTGGCTCAATCCTGGCACAAGCAAGCAAATACGGTGACGCGATCCATCTGGCCAAGGCTGCTGGGATGATACGACGGGACATGCTTCAGCACAAGTCACACTTCAGCAGTACACATCATGAAGGATGCATTGAACAGGCTGTTCCACCATCACTGCTTCAATTTGTATGCATGATCGAACATGGTGCAGATATCAAATCCCAACTCCAGCATGGCGCATCGAAGTCTTACCTTGCTATGTCATAGCTCTTACAGTACAACTGCTTTGCCAACTACGAGGTAGGAACACAAATCCATAGACACTCCAAGGACCATGAGACACATGTTGCTATCTACGTCGGCATGTCTGTGTTTGCTAAGACAAGAAAGAGGCAGCTTATTGACGTGCTGCATGGAAATGGGGTCAGCATTTCATATGACAGAGTTCTACAATTATCAGCCCAGTTAGAAGAAGCAGTTGTATGCCAGTACGTGGAAGATGGAGTGGTGTGTCCACCAATCTTGAGGAAGCAGTTGTTCACGACTTCAGCAGTGGACAACATTGACCACAACCCCACTGCCACTACGGCCAAAACGTCCTTCCATGGGACCAGGGTGTCCATCTTCCAACATCCAAGCCCTGAGCAGGCTGGTGAGGAGCATGAGCCACTCAGACGGAATGCAAATACGATGGTCAAGAAAGTTCCTGAGCTTTCAGAGGCATTCACCATGTCCGACCAGCTTATATTATGAATAATCTTAATCCTCCCTTGGTAGCACCTCAGTCATTGCCAGCACCTGAGTCAGTCCAGTCACACCTGCAGGAAGAGTATGCTTGGCTGGAAGAGGTCTTGCTCACTGAGGATGTGGCTGATGAAGTCTGCATCACGTGGACAGTTCACCATGCAGCACAGAAGAGGAGTCAGCCATTTGAAGTGAGCATTACATCTCTGCTTCCCTTGCTTCGGGATCAGTGTTATTTTATGTGGATAAAAATGCTACAATGGACTTAAAACTGTAAAAAAAATCATCTGAGCGTGCTTGAAAACATACATATCGGCACCAAGATCACTCAGATTGACCAACTACATTAATTTCTTTAAGAAAAATCAACTTTTGAAGGTCAATATGGCGGCCATCTTGAAAAATAGCCCCCATCTTGGATTTCTAAGTGGCCAATCAGGCAGACTTGAATAGTAACCATTAGAAAATTACCATGCCAAATTTGATGCCTGTATCACCATTTGCATGATTCTCTTGAAAAATTGCATTTACCTTCCCCACTAGTGAGGTCCCTCATATCAACACCCGAGGACGAGTTACTACACCACGTGAACACCACACCACCTGGTGTCTCCATGACCAGCCCAGGCCCGGGCCATCAACTGTAGGTGTTTGGGTTCCCTCCACAAGTTTTCGCATCCTCCTTATCGCCAATTCTTTGCAGTGCAACAACTCTGCATACCTCATACTCCTTCTTCCAGACTTCACAGCTCCGGTCAGAAACAGCATGACCCGCCTTGCAGTTGTTACACTTCAGAGTAGCCGATGTGAATTCTTCCTCGTGCACGCCGTTATGGGCACAACTCACACACACTGCAGGATTCCTGCAGTACTTGGTGTAGTGTTCAAACATCTGGCACTTAAGTGTAAAGGGATGTAGGGTCCCTTTACAACCCCCTCAAACCCAACCACTACGGATTTAGAAAGGATTGTCTTGCCAAATGTTAAGGTTACTGCCCATGTGTTTCGTCTATTACCGTCAATTATCTTTGTGAAAAATCTAGCAGCCAACTGCGTCTTGCTCCTTTATAAAGTCCACAATATAATTTTCATTCAGGTGCTGAAATTCGGGGCTGGTTACAACCCCTTTTCAGGTATTGAGGAAGTTTGGTACATTGGCCTTTACTTCATAATTATGAAAGAATTGAAGATGCATGGCTTCTTTAACCTGACTAAAGTTCATTATCTCGACCTGCAGTTCACCGGTCCTCAGGCGCCGGACATTCGCCAGGTCCCCAATGGCGACCTTGATACATTTACTTATAATAAACCCATTAATGACGTCAAAGAAGCCCTGGTCATTCCTCCGGTACCTAATGATTCGGGTGTTTACGGGTCTTATCTGGAAGTCTTTCGTTTGTCGGTCTTTTAGTGGCCTATGTAATGTTGTGTCTTATACCTCTCCACTTAGGGACGAGGTACTACTTTGGTCATTTCGGTCCTGGTTGTCCCCTTTCCCTCTGCGAGGGATAGGGGGTGGTGCTTTTTTTTTCCCCCATGAGGCTGGTCCTGCCCTTGATTATATAGAAAACGATCTTGGGGAAAAACAGGAGTTGTAGTTAATTAACAGGATCTCAGAAAAGACCGGCTATCGCTTCCTTTCCGTGGATGTTAACTCACAACGAACATTGCCACGTATTTACGACTCGTAGACATTGGCCTCTGTTGTGCAGTCAGAGAATGATCGTCACCACTTGATCTAGCTCCGGCACGTGTCTAATACGTCCCTTTGTGGCACTCCCCGCAGGGTTCGCCTTGCACTAATTAATCAGATGGGTAACTAGACGCTACAGGAGAAGAAGCTATTGCTTGTCCGCTGTCGCCGTCGTGAGTGCTGTGTGTTTGCTTGAGTGGTGGTGATGGCGGCCCCGCGGGTTCTAGAGGGAAGACCTGCGGGTTAAGTTTCACTGAGTGGTCATGTGTGGATAAGGTTATGGAGAGTGGAACCCACAGTTCTTTACTTTCTTATTTAAGCTCAACAAGCCGAGGCTGATATATTACCTTTTACCAACGCCTCGCCCATGACACCATGTTTGGCTACAGTTGCTTAACTTATGAAAGGCTGTACTTGGTTTAACTCAGAATTAAAGAGGAATATAACTCGAAGCAAAATTGCAACAGTGGATGTCTGTTTATCTGGAAAGAAAAGTTCAAATTTATTTCTCCATGCAAGATTTATTTTCTTCTAAAACCTCTGGAATCCATATTGTTTAACTCACACATGAAATATTATAATGACAAAATAAAAAGAATAAAAATTATCGCAAAGAAAAGAACAAACGAGGAGAAACATTGTAGCAAAAAACGCGAAGCTTGCGCCATACAGGTGTAACCAATCAGCGCAGCCGTGTTGATAAAAAAATATTTCTCTCCCAAATACAGCGTGTGATCCCCCTACCGATCAAGACGTGTATATCTGTGTAGCCATTCACACGAGGGAGGTGTCTTACAGCGATGGTAACACTTTTCCCACGACCCGCCGCCTGAACCTCAGCTTTTATCAATGCATTAATTATTTCTTATGTGGTTTCCTATCTGGGTGAAATCAACAGATTTCAATCACACTAACTCACGTGTGAACCTCGGCACTGTTTAACGCTGAATTACCTCGCCGTGATGACACTTCGGTTTATGGCGTAAATTAGGTATATGAAAGTGAAAGTGGGTACCATACTGCCCGCTCGGGACGGTGTGGATACATGACATTATATGACAGGCCTTCGGTAAACAAGACGGCAGCATGGCCGTTACTGCACTCGACCGCATCCACTTCCCCAAGTTGTAAAATTTGGTACCCATTTACAGCAGGGTGAACAGGGAGTGCTCGGGATCGAACCACCGACTCCTGGAACAAAATTAGGTATTAAATGAATACCTAATGCTTGATATATTGGATCAAACCTTTCAAAAGGAGTACATGGTGTGACCCTCAGTGAGTCAACAAGATACTCTGTCTTGTATAATGATCGTGGCACATTTTGAGAAAGGTGTTCATTAACGCGCCCAATACTACGGGCAGCAGCATAACCGTGTAATGTAAAGCGCTTGACGTGTCTATTTTACACTTCAGGAATTTATGTGAAGTTAAACGTCAGGGGTGACAACAGCAATCAGTGACGAATACAGTGTGAGGTATATTAAGGCAGATGTGTGTATAATAATAATAATAATAATAATAAACGGTATATTAATAGAGTTGCAGCCGGTGGCTGAAAATATACAAACTTGCATTTGACTTAGAAATAATGATATGCATTGAATACATTTACAGGGCTGTACAATACATAAATCAGGAGTTGTTTATTATTTTAACAATAGATGGGATGATGCTATTCTCATATCTATCAGTGCGGGCTCTTATGGGCTGAATTTTGTTTAAGTGGCGGACTGCGCGAGGTGGGCGGGGGACTGCGCGAGGTGGGCGGTGGCGATGACGAGGATGGTACAGTAGTCCACTGCCAAACCTTGCTAGTGCTTGGTGGTGGAGGTCACTGAAGGATGGCATTTCCAGGGTGGAGAGAGCGTTGTTGTAGCCGGAGTAGTCTACGCCGAGCATGATTCTGCAGGCCCTTTTCTGTACCTTTTCTAGCTCACGTTGTTGGGTAGAGTTGAGAGAAGACGACCAGGCTGGTGACGCATACATTAGTTTGGGGAGAATAAAGGCGTTGTAGATAGTTCTCAGCTCTGGTGTGGGTGCCCCAAGTGACTTAAGTCGTCGAAGCATGTAGAGGCGGCACGAGGCTGCCTTGATTGTGTTGTTTACACGGGCCTTCCAGTCCAGTTGGTGGTCTATGGTAACACCCAGGAGTTTGGCAGACTGCACTAACTGGAGAGGATGGGCACCCACTGTGACTGCTGGAGCTTGCCCTGGAGTGGTGGCGGTATTGATGTGCATGACTACGGTTTTGGTGTGGTTGGTGGTGACCTTGTTCTCCGTAGTCCATGCCTGTAGCCTGTCCAGGGTGCCTTGTAGCGATGAGTAGTCCGGTGAGGTGCTGTCCACTCTAACCCCTCACAGTGCAGTCATCCACGTACTTCCACTTGTGAGGAGTGTCCGTTAGAGCGTCGTTGATCAGGATCAGGAAGCACTGTGGTCCCATCTTGGTCCCCTGGGGAACACCACAGGTGAGGTGTTGGAATGTGGAGACAGAACCCTGGTACCTGACTGCATGACGACGTTAACTCAAGAAATCAGTGAACCATGAGACCAGGTTGGTGGGCAGCCCTAGTGCTATGGCCTTGTTGATAACAGTGCAGTGATCAACAAGGTCAAAAGCCTTCCTGAAGTTAACAAGGGCAACGGCCAGTGATGTCTTACGTTTCTACAGGTTTTTGTGCAGGAAATCCAGGAAACTAACTAAGCAGTGTAATGTAGAGGAGGTCCTCACATTACCAAATTGCTGTGGATCAATTGACTGATAAATTCTAGCAAATACCCACACTCACCCTCACATAGACCCACAACACTTCTGAGTCACCACACTCACCCCCAAGTAGACCCACAACACTCCTCTGAGTCACCACACTCACTCCCAAGTTGAACTTCTTATTTTTTTTTTCATTTATGGTCCTTTATTGTTATTTTTATTAATATTGTTATTGATATTATTATTATCATTATTATCATTATTATCATTATAATCATTATAATATACAGTACTGTACGGTATTATACTTAATTTGATATTTTATTTATTTTTATTTGATTATGATTTTTATTATTATTACCCTGCATTTTTATATTATTATTATTATTATATTTTCGGCCCCAGGCCCTGATGTGGTTCATTGACCTGTTCATTTTTGTGACTCACAATAACTGTAGCTAATTCTATGTTATGCTCCATAACTAAATTTCAACGTAATTTTCAAGCAAATTCCTTATTTTTCTCATATAAACGAACCCCACATCGATGAACATATATATATATATATATATATATATATATATAATCAACAACCTCACCAGCCAGGACTCGAACCCTCGACCTACTGTGTGGAACCAGGGAATGTTATCGCCCATGCCACAAGGACACTAAAAGCAGTTCTTGACTATGTTATATTTCACACAAGGCCTGTTCATCGAGCTGATGGCGCCGTGAACCTCCCACTGGGTACTGCCCGTGCCACTTATGTGGATGTCAGTAGCATTTTACCGAAGTGGGAGGTTCACGGCGCTATCAACTCGATGAACAGGCTTTGTGTGAAATATAACATAGTCTAGAACTGCTTTTAGTGTCCTTGTGGCATGGTCGATAGCGTTCCTTGGTCCCACACAGTAGGTCGAGGGTTCGAGTCCTGGCTGGTGAGGTTGTTGATTATAAGTTAAAAGTCCGCGTGTTATATGGACTAAAAATGAAATATATATATATATATATATATATATATATATAAGCGATGGCCTCTGTATTTTTTTGGGGGGGAGGGGAGGAATGTCTGACTGACCTAAACGATGTTGTATATCATAAAAATACAGAATCCTAATCTCACCAAACATTACCTTGCCTAGTATTATTTAGATATAGTTTTACTCTTATGGTAGTAAACAGCGTCTTAAATGAATTAGAGGGAATTTCCATATAGGAATTAATTTACTTGGAGTTATACCAATAAAAACATAAGGTTATTCCTTTTTGGCAATAATGTTTAGTTGCTACTCATGTGTACATTATAACACTAACATATGACAACTGGAGATTGTAACACCATCACATAACATTTTAAAACTACGATGATTTTACAAAGGCAAATTCAAAATAACAGAACCGAAATACTTATCTAGTGATACCCTTTATAACTCTAGCAAACAATATCGCTCACCATCATCAATAAATTGTGCATTAACATGGCTTTACAATGGCAAAGTTTACTACAGAAATATTCTAGAGTTGTAGATGCCTCAGATCTAATATAAATTTCACCGACTTGCAACACTAGAACACGCAGCGCTACGTTTTAGGGTGGACCTGTTCCCTCCCTGCACGCACAAATTCACTTACAGACGGTAACATTAAACTCTGCTGAAATATTACACATATCTAACACATTTCGTAAATTTCCTCTGCCATCATGACCAACGGGCAGGCATATTGATTGTTGATCTCTCTCTCTCTCCCTCTCTCTCTCTCTCTCTCTTTCTCTCTCTCTCTCTCTTTCCTCTACAATTACACATAAACCATAAATTTTCCAAATATTTGTGCAATTCTAAGTGAAATCTGGAAGGCGTAAGGTCGACCTCACGACAAAACTCAAACATAAAAGCATGGCAAAACAATTCACACTGCGTAAAAGTGTCCTTCCATACTTATATAATTGCTGCCACAGTCATATTTCGGGATAATGAGCCAACCAAACATAAAAAAAAAAAATATTCGACATTAGCGTTACCAGGAAGCGAGAAGTGATTAAACGTGTTTGCCTATAATCTGCAGTTGTGGTCACACACACACACATACACACGCACAGCAACCCATGCAACACTCACGAAGACGCAACATAAAATACACACAGTGCATTATGCAGAAGACCCGACAGCCGCTCCCTTCTCTACTACCTCCTAAGATGTCCCCACACACAACGCCTCCTAGACCACCACTTCCACGACCCCCTGACAGAGACACGATGATCCTCCCCAAACTGGCCAGATATTGTGTAAATAATATTGATGTCGTGTTGAAGGAATTTCTGCCTTCCTTAGGCCTTAGTAAGCCGCTTTATGATATTTATATATACTTGTGACACTTGCCAGATGCTTCTGGTGTTATTGTACAAGGGTACCTATAAAAAAAGTGCGTTTTACCCAGCTGAGAAAAGATGCCCCGCCCCCTCCTCAAGAGTTACAGCTGAAGAAAATTATATTAATGAATTGGCAACTCAACTACAACCACAGCTGCAGATTCACAAATCAACTTTCTTCATTATTTAAACAAATATATACGAACATTTGGAACTTCTCCTGACCTTAAACAACAATGAATAGTTTATTATTAAAAAATTCTAACTTTGGTTTATTTAATAATTATCCTGACAGTTATATAAATGAAAACAGATCCACCAATCACAATCACCTTTACATGCAGTCTTCTTTTACCAAGCATTGCCAGGTAAAATTGCGAGCACGAAACCCAGGGTGGGGTCGGTGCATCTTTGGCTGACTGTACATCTCTAAAAGTTTTCCAGGATATAATTCAGAAAAACAATAAGCACTGCCTAAGCGACCGTCGCCCAAAGTTGGATTGGAGGCCGATTGTAGTTCATCTGCATTCCAGAGGGCCTGACTGTTAATATTTCTTGGGACAGAAACCTCAGTCGCTGTAGATGACGAATCGATCATACTTCAATCCCGAACTGGGTTAGGAGGGTGACGAACATAAGCTTCCAAGCAAGCTAGTGTCCTGGTTAACTGTAATTAAATTTCTCATAAGGAACCACTACTATCTTGTGGGCCCTCACGGTCGAGGAAATCCATCAACAAATGCCCAGGAATGTTAACTCCTTCAGCTACATAGGCTAAACAAGTAATATATTTTGTCCCTAACCTAACCTTAAGCTGTATGGCACCCATGACCCTGATCCCCGTGTCAACCCAAGAGTAAGTGTCGTTAGTTAAGGTTGCTACAGCATAGGAATCTATAACATTTACTTCGCCCCCTGTGTCTATACAGACTGCTATGTTTGTCTGACCCACTTGACCCCAGACAATAGGTCCTGTTCTTTCCCTAACTTGTAGGAAGGTATTAAAATTTTGAGTCAAAGACAACGCACTATAGTCACAGTTACCTGAAGTTGAAATAATATTATTGGTTTTGTGTTTCCCTGAGAAGGCAAGTTGGTTGTTTCCATGCTTAAAGAGAGAGAATTAGTGTTATGTACAGTAGATGTCATCTGTGGTAGTTTAAGGTGAGTCCGACGCTCGTCTGTGTTGTGACTTCAAGACGGTTTGGTAGATACAGTATTTATTGCCCACCGTCTGAGTTTAATTCCAGTCTCTTGTTAGGATTTGTTGTGCTCTTCGTAACAGAAAGGTTCGCGTTACTTGATGCAGCTAAAATAGTGGAAGAGGTGTTGAGTCGAGGACATTTAGGCCTAATGTGGCCAGGTGAACCACACAAATTGCATATGACAGGAGACTCTTTCAAATTTTTAGCTTTCCCTGCACCTGTAAGGGGCTCATTGTTGTCCTTATATTTAGCTGTTGTGCGGCAAATTACTACTTTTTTAATAAATCCTCCTTTTTGGTTAACATGTGACTGTAACTGCATAACAGTGGTTAAAGGATCTAATTTAATATCAGCTACTTTATTCCTAACCTAACCTAACCTAACCTAACCTAAGATGTACCTAGGGTTAACTAATTTTAATAGGAAAGTTGGGTAGTCTCGGTGGCAGATAAGTAGTGGCAACGATTACTTCTCCTTGAGTTGTATTTATTTTTATTGCTAGAAATTCATCCTGGAAGTCATCGGTTACTTTATATTTCAAGTTTCTTTTAACCGCTATAGTTACTGCGTCATTTTTCTCGCCGGATTTATTTCTTTGGTTTACATAATAGTTAGAGAGTTTTATGTTGTTGTCTGTCTCACTGTGACTGTTTATTAGTATAATGTCACGGTCAATTTATTGATATATATTACTTAGGTTAATTCTCTCGGTCTTCCAGTTTCTTACGTTGTGTTGTATTACTCTTAAAGTTCTTACTGTTTGTCTGTTGCCCATTATTTCTTAAACTTGATTGTGGCAGTTGCAGTGGAGACCTTTCATCCTGTTTCCCGCTTCTGACTCTTCTAAACTCTGACGGTCTAGTATTTTAAAGTCATTGGTCGTAATCTTTAGTTTATCCATAATAATTAGTGTCCAAACGTATTCTTCGTTTAGGGATTTTTCTTGATATATCCACTTGTATATCCCTCCTTCACAATTTTTAGCTGTTGTCCCTCCTGTTGGTCTCGATGTTGGGATTCCATGTTTTGGTGTAGTGATCACTTTTAATCCAATCTCTCCCACCAGATTCAGGTTGTCTGTTGTGATCAGTCTCTACGTTCTCTTCTCTACTCTTTATCCTTTGTCTTGTAAACTGCCCTTTTGCTGTGACTGTCTTCTCTTTGCCACTTCTGGTCATTTGTTTGGGGTGTCTGTCAGTTACTTGTATTTCTTGGTATCAGCTGTTGCTCCTTGTTCATACTTTTTTCCTAGCTGTAGTCTTTCTTTCAGTTCACTTGAGTATGTTGCCTGAAATAACTTCCCGGATTCTGGATTCTCTGGGAATATCATCTCCGGTAGGTTATTCAATTTAAACATTTTCCTTAACTCGGGTGCAATGATGTTGTGCAGATGTGCATGGATCATATTGACCCATTATCTTGTCATGTATTGGTTCGCTTAAGTTTAAGACGGTGGATTCTGATCTGTGAGCCTTTTGGAAAGCTATATTGGCTATTTCAATGTATGTCGTGTCTTTCTTTACTTGTTCTTTTCCTTGTTACTTGTTCCTTTTACTTAATCATATGCTTTTTTATTGTGCATGCCATTGCTAACGTCCTGTGTCCTATATGTGCATTCCCGTCTCTCTTACAGTTGAGACAACCAACATGTGGGTTCTTACATTCAGTGTAGGTTATGGTCGTCGCCTGCACAGTCTGAACAGTACCTTTTCTCTTTTTCTAGACAGCCTCACGTTGTGTGCTCTTCATACTTGTAATAAGAAAATTTTTTTTGCAGATTGATGAATGTTTCCTTCTTTATTTGATGAGGTGTTACTGACATGTTGAAGATTGGAAAACCTTGTTGTAATACTTTTTCAGCAATTGAAACTTCCTCGAAGGTAATCTTGAAAACATGAGTGTATTCTTTTATCTTGATAAGTTCCTCGATCTTCAACCAAGTGTTTTAACGTTCCAATTCATCTTTCAGATCTTCAAATGTCTTCCTCCCGATCTCCTGGTCGACTTGGTGAACAAAAACTGATCTTTTTGCTTTTGGTTCTGGTGGCATGACAACAACAAGTCCTTCATTGTAAAAAGCATCTCTTGCTTCTTTCGAGAGGATTTTGTCTGAATCAAAGTCATCTTTGCAGATAACTTTGAAACCTTCGTTGGTACTGAGTATTCTTGTTAATGGGACCTGTAATTTTTTATAAGTGAGTTCTGCCAATTTTCCTCTTCCAATAGGGTGTCCCATATCTCTATGTTTAATCCTAATGCTTGTGGTCATCTTCCCTGTTTACATCACACTGCTGCCTATGACACAGGGCTCCTGCAGTGACCCCCCCTCCCTCCCATCCCTCTTGGACGGGCGTCGGGCTCGTAGGGTTCTTCTGCCAGGTTAACTGGTACTATAAGTTATGTCTATTTATGTTGCCACCTACCGGTGACCCCCGGACAAGGGGTGTCCTGCACTAGCACAGGTTCCCTTGCCGGATCGACCTTATCGCTAAGTCCCGCCTCCTATTCAAGGAATGGAGTGTATGAGGGGGATGAAAGAAGGAAAAGAAGAGGACTTAGAGAGTAGGGAAAGTCTCCCTACCACGCCACGTTCGGTCAGCCAATCAGAGCACCGCAGTAAACGTGCATGTATCACTGGGAGTAGCACAAATATATGATTCTCAGAGCCGTGTGCAATCTGAGATCGTAATAGCACAGTCGCTATGATGGGTAAAGACAACCACTTAAATTGAATGCCCGATCACCACGAAACTGCAGATCACTCAACCAAGCAGCAGAGAAAAGGCAGGTCTTCACAGCGATTGACATACATGTCAATCGATGACATGGGCCTAATTTGGCGCCTGGCTACCCCAAACACTGAAGATCGAGAGAAGGGTGATGGTACTATATACACCTGGGGAGATTACAGAAAGAAGGTGGTGCGCACAGTTCTGACAAGATAAAAAAATGCATACCGGATCATTTGTGTGAATGACCCATACGATCAGATATGAACAATCAAAGACAGTGACTGCATGTTGCGTCAGAAGAGTGCATCAATCAGTTACATTTACATGAAGTCAGAAGATAAGTTTCCTGCAATCAAAGACTTTCATCTTCTGGGTAAAACAGAAAATATGATCCGCTTGCAGGCATTTCTGAAGGCTGAATTCCAGAGCACTGCAGACACATCTGTTGCCGAAATCTTCTACTGTATAGGCCCCAGTGCGAAAAACCTCAGTACAGGCCAACCTGCACCACAGTTCGCTTGTTCATCTATAGTGTCCTCCGGTCAGAGGGCTATACAGAAGATGTCTTTCTTGAAACAGATGACACCGATTACTACGTGCAGGCAGCTTATGTTGCCCATAAGGAAATGGCGGCCTGCATTCTAGTGGAAGCAGTGGCTTAAGCAGTGACAGCGACAATGATGTTTAAAAATATATGGGATTATTGTAGTAAAAGGAACTTTGCTTAATTTTATTCAGAATATACCCCAGATAACATTTACGAGTGAAACTAATTTGTATAAAGGATTGATGTGACTTCAGAAGTAAAATAACTATCTTATCCATTCTGCCACACTGGAACCAGAGGCAAAAGAAGCCTCATTCATGCAAAGAGCTCGGTTAGTTCCTGAGTTATATTGGTTTCCCATTTTTAACAGTGGCCATGGCCGCCATCTTGGAAAAGGAGTTCAAGATGACTCCCAGACTAAAAATTTACCACCCCATCAGATTTCTCGCCTCAAAATTAGTGAAAATGACCCATTATTCATGATTCTAGTGTATGTAGTTCAAAAGTTATCACCGGCCATATCGCTAAAATATACCATCGGCCACCATTTCGGAATTTGTGCTTCCGCTGAGTTATCTGACATTTTTCAGTGGGACATAGGAGCTAAATCTTGTTTGAATAGTTTCTGGTACACAAATCAACAATATAAAAAAAGGTAGAAACATAATGGTCACGGATTTGATGAAAATGACTACTATACTGTACTATCAACTAAGGTTAGGTTAGATTTGATTTAGAAATAATTACTGTTTAACACATTTTTCATAACTACGACAATGTCCACGATAAAACACAATGCAATTGCGGCGTTCTTAAATTGGTTTTCTATGAAAAATCAGCAGCCCGACATGCACTTGAGATGTTTAACTCTTCAACATCTGATATAGGGCACAAACTTAAGACCTCACTTACATACCCTAGCTAGCAAAAAAAATAAATGGCCGCTACCACGCATGGGTGCTACTGGAATGGTGTTTATTTATGTAATTACAGCTTCGATTTTCATATATTTGACAAGGCGATTGAGTTTAGATGATGAGAAATCGATTGGAATTGGTTTCATGACCTTGTGAGGTCAAGGTCATTGAAAAATACAAAGCTTACTGCTATTTTTAGCTTTTTGGATCGAAAAACTGCTATCAGGTGCATATCTGTATACCTGAAACTCTGAAATACTCTTATTTAATATGCGTGTACATGATCTAAATAAATGAGATACTATTTACGGCTATTCTGTCCGCTACTCGCTACTCAATATGATATTAAGATGTTTACCCAGGTAATAATTATTAATAACTACTAAATATATAGTACAGATATTTGTAAGTCTTATTGTCAGTGGTTGTAAGATCGTGTAGACTTTGATTCATTCCCTCAGAAGGTTAATGAATTGTATGTAACTGACTGTGGTAAAGGCGATTCTTTGCCCCTCAACTTCGACCACTGGTGCAGCAAGATGAATTCATAATCACCCTAATTTAAGTACAGGCAAATAACGTAAGATCTTCAATGTCACCTTGCTGAGATTAGAGCCTTCAATTCGTGTAAGTGATTTCAGGCTCTACACTGAGAACAATGGCTCATGTGGCCTTATGGTGCTTCATTCTAAACCATTACCATTATGCTAGATGGCTTTGCGCCCACATCAGAGATATGCCCAACCTCTCACACAAGCATCTCTATGATCGGCTTCGACCACAACTATGAGCAGGAAAACAAAGCACTGTAAGTCGAGGGTGGGTCAGTGGACTTCACTGTAGTATGTGCTTTCACGAAGTGGATTGTGGCCAGTCCAGAGGTAGCACGTGCCGTGGGAGAATTTGAAGCTGACATGATTTCAACCAACTTCAAGAAATCGGCTGCTGGCAAGCATCTTGATCAGATTCCAACGGACCAGAAAATGTTTTTCTGCGACTGCAAGTCTCTTTTTAATTCCTTTAACCTTGCAGAAAACCGGTTCAAAGAAGACAGCAATCCTACTTCATACAAAGGAGGTTATGAACAAAAAGGTTAGAGACAGACTTTTCAGCCCCGAGGAGAACTGTATGGACCAAAATGACTAAAAAAGGAACCGCGCCGAATAAAAGATGATATGCATCTCCTAGGGCAGCTCTTTATTTCGATGCAAGTCAGAGAGGGCAATGCCGACCGCCTCTTCGAACATGAGAATGCTGACACCCCGCCACCCCCTCTCTTTCACAGCATGGAAAACTAAGAACTGGACAAAAATCAGATCTGGTGCCACGTCTCGAAACTGGAGCAAAGCATGAAAGGAATGTGAATGTTGTTGTCAAACTAATCGATGGAACTGCTATGGTGCATATCCTTAGACGGAGCTGCCATGGTGCAATGGTGCATATCCTTAGACGGAGCTGCCATGGTGCATATCCTTAGACGGAGCTGCCATGGTGCATATCCTTACACGGAGCTGCCATGGTGCATATCCTTAGACGGAGATGCCATGGTGCATATCCTTAGACGGAGCTGCCATGGTGCATATCCGTAGAAAGAGCTGCTAGGGTGTATCTCCTTAAACCAATAACCGACCAGAAGACATTCACCGTTTATGCCTCACACAAGATAATCGCATACATAAAGCAGCAGCTCATCTCAGCCAACAGGGTGGACATTTTATTTGATTGTTACTTCCCCAAGACCTTGAAAGATACTGCCAGACGTAATAGAGGAAAAGGTGTGCAGAAAAAGGTTACGAGTGGAGGATTGCTACTAAAGAATTGGGACAGTTTCCTCAGGGACAATAATAATAAAGAAGAGCTATTTGCTTGCTAGCACATTTTATTGCTTAATGAGTATTTGATCAGGGGAAAGTTGTGATATCTACACGTGGTGAAGATGTCCTGGTGAATCATATCAAACACCAAGAGAAGCCTAGTATTCGCTCAGAGTACTCCTTGAGCAGCTGAAAGCATGAGGAGTTTGACACCAGTGTTATACTCCATGTAGCTAATGCTGTAGAGCGGGTTACATGCGGGTAATGATTCGAGCAAACGACATAGACGATGTTGTGCTCGCAATATCATTCTTTGATGAGATAAGAGCTGGTCATCTCTGGATTGCGTTTGGTATGGGAAAGTATTTCCGTTATATTGCCGTTCATGAAATTTGCCTAAGTATGTCACCAGGCAAAGATAAGGCACTGCCTGCATTTCATGCTCTTGTAACAATGTCATGAGTTTCCTGCCACCCGGGAGTTCCCGCCAATTCCGAGCTAATAGTGTGAAGGCCTTAGGCATGTTTTCGACCAATGAGAAAGCCTATGAGGCGTGACGTCATGAAAGTTGTGGAGTCTCTTGTAGGCTGACGCGGTTTGATCAGGTGTCTGTGTTGGAATTTTGTGTAGGGAGGTGTGTGACGTCTGTGGTGGCGACATGGCAGGTATTTGGGTGTATTCTATTTGTTAAATCCTTAAGTTCCCATTTGTTGTGAGATACGTAGTCCCCGTTTAACTAGCTAGGAACATAGGTTTATTATTTTGAATTGCAACTGTTAAACCCTAATATAAAGTATTCAATAAATACAGTAACCGTTAATAAGAGTCCAAATTCATCACTCCTGGCCTGCTAGGATAGCACCTCATTTTTGTCTGGTACGGGTCAGCATTTGAGAAGAGGTCCATGAGACCAGAGCGTACTCCTGCCCTGTGCCGACTGACGAATAGAATACAGGAAATATTAGCTGAAGATGTTACGACTATAGAATGTTTTGTTTTGTCATTCTACTCATCAACTTGCCCTTTCAGCGATATCAATCAAGCACTGCAGCATATATTTGCACTTTCTTCACGTAGTTTCAAATATTTTCCTCCAGCTAAGACCGCTCTGATAGAGCATGTTAAAAGAGTGACGTATCATGCAGGAATTGCCTCTATCTATCTCTATGAGCTAAGCTCATAGAGATAGATAGAGACAGATTTTGTGTGGGAGCCTTACTGGACCTCTCTATCTAGAACTGCCAAAGATTTAGATGAGCTTATTCTGTGTGAATGTTAAATCAACTGTACTGGTATATGTTCCTGCCTCATAATCCCAAAGAAAAATTGAGCAGGGTAATGTCAGGCGATCTCGGCGGCTCATTTTTTTTTCTTTGGGGTTATGTGAAGTCCAAAGTGTACTCTACAAATGTGCAGGACATTGTTCAGCTGAAAGAGCACACATCACAGCAGCGGTGACCGCCATAATCCCCGAGATGTTAAAAGATTTGTGGAGGAAAATTGAATCCCGTTATGACTTCGTCCGTGCTACTAATGGTGCAAAAGTTGAATGCCTCCGTCCTGAAGGAGTTAAATAGTGTCATCGCCAAAGTTAAAATCTGAAGTATGAGACATTTAGTTGTCTCGTTCAGGACATTAAGATACAATATCATTATCATTAAAATAGCTATGAAAATTGGCAAAATATACTCCACATCACCCACGATATGCGTTTCATTCAGGTACTCTAGAGTAGTACAATTTCCCGTATATTTTCTATAAAGCGTTGAGTTGACTTTTTACCGGAGAACAGCATGCAGGATTAGCACATGAGAAATAAACTAGGAAGAGTTCAAGAATTGTTGAGTTATTTAGCATAGTTCACTAGACCCAAGATTCTACCGCAGATTTATTTTTTTAGCATTTCGAAAAATCTGCCATTCTTTCGTTAATCTGATACTCGTATCGTTAACATATTAAGAACATTTTGATTGACACAAGAACCCGAGAACTACTTGACTACTGTTTTTTTGATTTCCTCTCTTTTAGGTAATGGCACAACTACAATAAGTCAAACATTGGTTATAAGAAACAGCCGCTGGCCCAATGTTCTTAACAAATACTTTTGAAAATCTCAAAATTCAGTCAACTTTTCTTCTTCTTCTTCACTTAAAACGAGAGATTCTGAATATATTGCATTCTCCCAAACACTGCCAACGTCTGTATGTCTAAAAAAATTGCGATAACAACATGCCAAAGCATAAAAGAACTTCCCCTAACACACTGTAACAGCACCTTTAAGATCAATACGCTGAATAGAAAAACGAAATGAAACTAAATCTGACAGCGGTGAACAACTGACGACATCACGGTCACAGCTCTCAGGCAAAGAGACAAGAAGAGACTCAGCTGTGTCTGGTGAGCAGGACTCACTAGCAGAGGCCTGGAGTTGACTTAGTAAATTTGCCATCTGTGTAGAAATGTATTAGTTTCACTTAAATTAATAATGTACAGTTTGTCATATGAAAGTGTTGTGTGATGTTTTCGACACCAGATATACACATGCAAGACATTTTATGTTTAAAAAAATTATAAATAAAAATCTTGCCAATCTAGATTCAGATCCTAATATTTACTCAAAGTAGTTAATTGCCAGTATGAATTGTTGACTTATCTTTGCAACATCAAAGAAAATGAGCCTCACCGTGCAATCACACACACCATTGCTGCAAATTACGGGTTTAAGTAGTGTGGAGTTGCTTGTAACCTACATTGTTATGAAAGTTTTAAGATTGGTATCTTGAATTATGTCTTAATCACTTAATGCTAGTAGCCAGAAGAAACCCTATAATGCCTCTGACTCGGAACAGATATTTCGTAATCATATATATTCTCCACCGATATTGAGAGCTTCATATGTATTGTTGCACGACTGTTTTACTATTGAGACAGAAAACAGAAGATAGAGTAAATTGTCAAGTAAGTTCACTTGCTGTCGATAATTATCGACACTGTCACTGTCTCGGCAACCCGGTTAATCCAAGTTCCTTAATAACCCTGTTGATACCGCAATGCTTAAGTCACTGATTATTATCAGTGACACTCACGACTTAA
The DNA here is from genome assembly GCA_958450375.1 of Homarus gammarus. Lineage (NCBI taxonomy): Eukaryota > Metazoa > Arthropoda > Malacostraca > Decapoda > Nephropidae > Homarus > Homarus gammarus. The sequence goes on along the minus strand of CAUDMG010002817.1, from coordinate 413 downwards.
GAGTTAAGCGATTCTGTTAATACTGTGGGTGAATCTGACGTTGGATATGATTCCACAAAGCTGGAAATATGACAATTTGGGTAAATGAGAGTAAAATTGGGTAACGTGGGCCTGACGACCCGTTTGGGCAGCGCAGCTAAGTGTGGTCAGTACTGCACTTGACCCCTTCATTTCACCAGCTGTAAACCTAGCTTTCCATTCACAGTTGGGTCACCTGGGTGCCACCCAAGAACAGAAGGCAAGCTCATCTAAATCTATGGCAGTTCTAGATAGAGGGGTCCAGTAAGGCTCCCACCCAAAATCTGTCTCTATCTATCTCTATGAGCTAGGACTAGGCAATTCCTGCATGATACGTCACTCTTTTAACATGCTCTATCAGAGCGATCTTAGCTGGAGGAAAATATTTGAAACTA